>JAVQJD010020020.1:0-31924 GCA_036023655.1 Nannoperca australis
AATGTACTAATTAAATGAGAAAGTGAAATGTTCTGTCTATTCAAAACTGCAATATTAAGCCAAAATTCATGTGATTTTTGTGCAGGCAGTTAGAAGATGACGTGACAATTTACTGCCAGAATGTGCTTGATTTTGTTATTACAAATTGGAGAATGCGGGAGTCGAACACGGTACCTCTCGTATGAGAAAAAACTACTATCAGTGGAAAAAAAGGGGTTTATTGGTATTTGGAATGATATATAGACGTGTGTACACTCTTGGTCAATGGTGCCCATGTGTGTTTAGCAGTTCAGAAAATACCCTTTGTTTAACACAACAGGTTTGCAGTCTGGATGAAAGCAAGCATACTCACCAGCAGTAGTCTAATAGATGTTGAGGCAGGACAGGAATGTAAACATGTTGCCAGTGCATTGGATATAGCATGGCTGCAGACCCATGGATGCAAGCTGTTAACTGTGGACAAGTACAAATAGCAAATATATGATGTGTCATGTCACATTGCTGCTCTGTATAAACAGCTATTTAGACAGCTGACAGTTTTAAATGCAATTCAGGAATAAAAACCATGAATAAAACAAATTAGAATATATATCAGCTTGTATGTTGTTTAAGATTGAACACATGAGTCTTAAGTATACAGCATTAATTCCAATTATATAAAATATAAAGGTCAAACTATAGCTATTTTAATTTGATAACTATGGTGGAAGTGTTGATGTGAGGTCATACGACATCCTCATAAATGTGTATTTCATAGCTTTGAGAAATGTATAGCGGGCTGTGTGAATTTTTTACTTGTATTCACTATAGCCAACAACTATGGAGCGATAGGAGTGCCACAAAAAAGAATAAATCTGTAAAAGAATAAAACAATAAATGTGGAAATATAAAGAGAAATAAAATAATAAATAAAAATGATCCCTTTCTTTTTCCTTTTATCTTTTTACTTTTTGTTTTCCCTTTTGTTATTGCTTTTTGTTTTCCCTTTTGTTTTAGTTTTACCCTTGTAAGGCTAGGCTGTCAATCAAATGGCTTTGGGCGGGCCTTCATGCCCAGGCTGAGTAATCAATTCATGCACACATGAATCCTGCTCTGGCGGGAGCTTTTAAGCGCAGACAACAGGAAATAGACGAGACGCAGAAGTGCGCATGCGTGGTGTGAACGTGGTAGCGCTTTGTTTGAATCGGGTTGCGCAAACTAGCAAACATCAGAATCAGAAATCCTTTATTAGTTTCATTATTACTTATGACCATGTAATATTTCAGTTTTTCATTTTCAATAAATTTGCAAAAATTTCTACATTTCTGCTTTTTTCTGTCAAGATAGGGTGCTGAGTGTACATTAATGAGAAATAAAATGAACGTTTTCAATTTTAGCAAATGGCTGCAATAAAACTTGCAACTTAACTACAACTCCCTCAACAACTTAAATTTAAAGGGGTCTGAATACTTTCCGTACCCACTGTATACACTTCCATAGTATAATATTGTTAGTACTGGCTGCTACTTCCCTTGCACTAAACTTATTTCAGTACTTATTATTTTGAGAAGTGGGAGTGCATGTCATGTCCATGAATTGATTACTCAGCCTGGGCATGAAAGCCCACCCAAAGCCATTTGTATTGACAGCTTGGCCCTACAAGGGAAAAACTAAAACTAAAACTAAAAGGAAAACAAAAGGGAAAACAAAAAAGGAAAAGGGAAAAGCAAAAGGAAAAGCAAAAGCAAAAGGACAAACCAAAAGCAAAACCAAAAGGGAAAATAAAAAGCAAAAAGAGAAATTAAAAAAGCAAAAGGAAAAATAAAAATAAAAATAAAAGGAAAAAGAATAAGGGAAAAGCAGAATTAAAGGAAAAAATAAGGAAAATTTTCTCTTTATATTTCCACATTTATTGTTTTATTCTTTTACAGATTTTTTCTTTTTTGTGGCACTCCTATCGCTTCATACTGAACACCTGTGTTTTATACTACTGGGGAGTTTTATCCATAATAAAAATACCTAATTTCTGTGTAGATTGAAAATATGTCCCTCTAAATTGTAGTTGAGTTGCATAAAATTGAATTACTCAAGTAAAGTACAAGTTAATATAAATCGTACTTACCACTGCAAAAACATACTGATGATTTTGCTACTCTAACACTGAGTCGCCCTGTTGTACGATGTGGGAAAGTTGCAAAAGGTTCAAATTTATGCAGATATTTGCCAAGTAGGTTTACACATACAAGGAATTTGTTTTGGTGCGTGGGTGCCAACACTGAAATGCTGCAACCAATAGTGCTCTTTTGGATCTTTCGTGAAACAAAAGCACTCTACTCCATGTAACTACATTAAAGGACTTCAAACTAAATGGAGAAAAAGGTGATTGCCCAACCCTGTTTTCAAGAATTTACATTTATATACAACTAATCAGCAACAAGAAATATGTTTTTTATCAACATAATGAGGAAGTGTTGATAATTAACGTATCAGTCAAATCCATGACAATGTATTTAGTCCATTTCCCTACCAGAACATCAGATCTTACAACTTTATATCCACTCATAGTCACTACAGCATAACTAAACTTTTGTATGGTTATGTTTAGACACTGGCAGCACTTGGTTAAGGTCAGCACAAACGTCTGCAAGCTTCAATCTCGCCATGAGGCGAGACATATTTGTAGAGGCGCTGTTGACATCCTGCCTCGCTCCTTATTATGTGGATAATTTCACTCTGAAACAAATATACTCAACCTGTAAACCAATGAAAAGTCACACAAGTGATTAAAGGCACCCTGTGGAGTTCATTTGTAAATGAAGTTCTGTTAACATTCACTGTTTCTCACAAAAATTGTGTGTGTTGTCATGGTCACAGGTTTTCATTTGTTATTTCTGATTAGTTGTCTGTCCCAAGAGGGTGAGTCCAGACGTGCAGCTTGTGAACCTGCAAGCCAGGCAACTGCTTGGGGCCCTAGGCTGTTAGGGGGCCCCTGAAGGCTGACAATCTTTGGTCCACAGCAATGTTTCGAAATGTGGCAATTGCAGTGACCGCAACCCCCTCCCCATTGAATGGTCGATTTGCAATGACATATCGGTAGGAAACCTCCCTGAAGGGGCCCCATGTTATTCCTTTCAAATTTGTTTTTGCATGAACTTTGTAGGTTTTTATTGTTATTGTTTTTATTGATCTTCATATTTATATTTAAAAAATTATACTAATGTAAACATTTTAAATAAATATATATTTTTGATTTCATTGTTGGTGTCAGACTATTTATAACATAACATAAAGACAGACTAGATTTGCCACTGGGTGGATCTTACATAACTTACAATCTTTTGTTAATATTCAAGGCATTCAGGTGTGTTGTGGTCTGTTAGTAGCTGGTACATACCTATAATACCTGTGCCATGACAGTATCACAGGCCTAACAAGCATGTTGAATGCATTTCCTTCCTAATAAAACATTTACATAGCAGACCTTTGGAAAACTTTGCAAGCTACATTACTTATGTCCATATTTGCTAGCAGTCTTCTATTTTCTTGCTTTTTTTTGGTGCATTGCTACATTTGGCACATTATCACCAACAGCTGTTCATCACCAATCAGTGAAATAGCATGTTAACACCAGCAAGACTGTACATGTGCATGAGATAATAACAAAACAAAGACTCATTTGTAAATAAAAATTGCTGCAAGTGCTACTTGCAGTCAAAAAATCCATTCAAACATCTACAAGTGTTTGTGCCAGTCCATCTAGTAGATCGGGAGACATTTCACAAGGTAGCTGGAAACTTTGACCTGCTAGCACCAGCTAGATGAAAACTCAGGCAATCACCAAAGTCATAAAGATTCATCCCCTGGAGGCCATTAATGTCTGAACCAAATTCCAAGGCAATTCATCCAATAGTTGGCGAGATATTTTGGTCTGGACAAATGGCCAACTTTGCCATCCCTACAACCATGCCACTAGGGCTTTGTATTTGTATCTGCATTTAATTTAGAGATATACATTGTGGAAACTGAAAGCTGCCCTGCGTAAGCTGATCTATCCTGTTCCATCAACTCTTTGACATGGAAATGTGTCTAGGTTCCCTGTGTCTGGCTTTGAGCCTATAGAAGCCCTGTCTCCACAGCCTTGTGGGATACCTGCAACCAACACCTGCACCTCTTTAATTACCTAATTGACATTTGACACCCTTGCACTGTGCAGAAAAGGTTAATATTTTAACATCACTTATGAAATGAGTTCCTCTGCAGTGTCTAGAAGGAACGTAAGGCCCAGATCAAATTGGCCATGTAGTGGAAACTGGAAGATGGTGAAACATATATGCCAACAGTCTGCCAGCATATCCTACTGACCTACTTTTCCTTCTAATTCTCATACATTCACAAACTCAAGCTCACCTTCCAGTTCTTCAGGTGATGCTGGGTAGTCGACGCCTCCTGCTTCCACCAGGTTTTTCCATCTGAAAAATGAAAATAATAACAACAACAAAAAGAAAAGCTCTCTTCATTCAGTAGTTTAATTAAGTCTTCCTTTAAAGTGCTTTGTGAAATGTTTCACAAGGTGGGACCAATTCCGGCTTTCCCTCAGCGTAGCGTAATACGGAGTATACGCTATAGATCAGATATGTAAAATATAGACAGTAGTATAAATATGAACACATTATAGGTCAGATACAGTATGGACAGTAGTATAAATATGTATTGGTATGTGAGAGCATAAATAGTGCAAGTATATAGCAGTAGTCAGTGTTGGGGAGTAACTAGTTACTATCTGATCTATAGCGTATACTCCGTATTTTTTGTTCAGTTTGTCTTGTATAAACAGACCTCAGCATGAGTAGCAGTGACAATTACCTAAATTCAAAATCCACAGAACCGGTGACACACAGGTAACAACAGGTAAGAAATCAAAGACCTTACTGTTTTAATATAATGTGGAATGAGACCACAAAATCCATCTTTAGTCCATAGACTCTAGACAAGCTCAAGGAGTGAATGCTGAAAGCAGAAAAGGAGGCAGATTGCTGTGATGCAGCTAAAGGAAAGAGACCAGTTTTAAAATGCAGGATCCAACGATGCATTTGATCAAAAGATTTTAACGAACAGGTCTAAAAAACATTAGGAAAACATGCAACATCAGCAGAAACAGAGGTGTTCAAGTTCACTCTGCTTTTTAAAAGAACATTCTAATCAGGAAATCTAAAAGTTAAGAAAGAAATGATTAGTTTCCATACTGTAAGTGGAACCTTCCAACATGACAGACACAAAGATTATGGCCATATATCACTGAAAGGTACAGGATATTAATGTTACTTTATTTTACAACTTCATGTTTCAATAATTTGCTCAGTGTTTCTCTGCCTCCTTCAGTAGAGCAGACATGGACAGAGGGTAGGGTGCATGAGTGTGTGTAAATGATAGGCTGCAACGACACACTAATGTCAAGCCTGCATGCAGCTACTACAGTTTAGACCAGATTAAGAACACAGATGAGAACGGTGAAGTGTAGCTTAAACTGAAATGTTTCCTGTAGAAGAGGTTTATTGTGTAAAATAATGAAATGACAGCAATAATTCTTAATGCTTAACCTTAAGACTGAAATGTCCACTGTAACCCACAATACAAAAGGCCTTAACTCAAACTCTATTGATTAGACTTTCAGTTGCAAATTCAGTCATATCGAAAGTGGATGTACAGAGCTCTACAACATAAATGTTCATGTTTTTATTTCAAAATCATGTTACAGTTTCTTCCTGGAAAATAGTGTAAACTCATGAGGCATCAGCTGGCTGAACTACCAACTGGGCACAGTGGGCAACAGCCCCAGGACCAAATTTAGATATTTCATGTGTGAAAAGTAAAAGTCCTGCCCTGATAATGGTGCCAGGTCAAGGACCATTTCTGGTGGAGATACAAGATTAATTTCTGGAGACTATGAATATCAATAGTAAATTACTTGGAAACCCAGCAATTAGTTGAATTGATTACTTGTCCTGAATCAAAGTGCTGAGAAATGGGAAACGTCTGATCTGATTGTAGCATTTAAAGAAAGAAAATGCCAAACAAAGGCTTTGTTGGATCATTTAAGGCTGAAACTATGCGTCTGCGAAGATACGTTTGAAATGTGTGGTTACATGCAACTTGGAGAAGCTTGTTCCAGCCTAACAGAATCTTAAACCTGATGGTGGAATTTGCTTTCTTGGTGTGAAAGAAGGTTTGGGCGTTTTTTATTTAAATAGCTCTAGATCATAACAAAGTTATCTCAGGGCACTTTTTCATAGAGAGCAGGTCGAAACCAACTCTTATATTTACAGAGACCCAACAATCCCATCATGAGCAGCACTAGAAGACAGTGGCGAGAAAAAGACTCCTTTTAAAACGTAGAAACCTCAAGCAGAACCAGAACCAGGCTCTGTGTGGGCTTCTCTCTAAATCTCTCTTTTTTATACTTCGCACATCTACACAGTGATCGGAGAGAGATTGGGGAAACAGTGGGATGCAGCCAGAGGATGCTATGACAGCAGGCTTTTCACCTTTGAGTGTGGCCATTCAGAACAGGTGGAAACACTTGGTGGTGTGGTTGGATGATACATTGTACACCTAGTTTGTTTGAAGCATGCTAAGATATTTAGCCAAGGTTTGTTGCTTATGCAAAATAGAGAAGTGGATTACTGAATATTTTAAGTTTTCAGAGAAACGTTTCTCCATATCCTCAACATTCTGCCATAAAAACGTATTAACTGACATAGAGTCAAGTGTCAAGGATGAAACTACCAACTCTTCACAGCCACATTTCAAGCCCACAGAGATACCAAAAAGACAGTATGTTTTTTGTTAGAAAACTACAGCAACTCAAGCAGTCAATAGTGGAGAAAGTGTAATTGTGACCTACAAAGCTTCCAAAGTCAATTTCAAGTGCTTTGAAACGAAATGCATACTATCCATGTTTATGTGTCTACAGAGACAGTTGAGCAAGCACACCCTGTCTGAACCTCTTGATGGATGTCCAGAAGACCTTTTTATATAAATTGAGGTTTTATAAATGAAGTGAGGGCTGATTGGATTTCCCAGTGTGAGCGTGACTGGTGTGGAGCAGATGTTGAAGAGAGCTCAGCCTCACCAGGCCAACAACTTCCATCACCAGACATGTGGCAGGAGCTTGTTCTTTTCTTAGTGTTCACTCAAAAAGTCAGTGTAGTTTAAAAAAAGACTGATTGTACACAGGCTGGATAAGTTTGAGTGTGAACAGAAAATTGAAAAATAACAGTGTTTGGTACTACACTGTCCTGACACTGTAAGCTTGAGTCTGACCCAGGCTACAGGAGCCGCTGATTAGAATGTCAGTGCCTCTGGTGCTCTGGAAGAGGTTAGCTGTGTTTACAGAGATAGATGCCTTTAGCCTTCATTCCCCAAACTATGTGTTTGTAGAACTACATATTTCTGAGAATATCCTTTGCTGCCATATTAAGCCTTCCAATGTATTGAACAAAAGACAAATAACCCCAGAACAATTTCATCACATTTTAGAGCTGAAATAGTTCACATAAGCTGATACAGTGCCGCTCCAACAGACCAATACAGAATGTTAACATGGAGATAAATAACAGCCCCTATCCTGGATCACGGATTACTATACTCAGGGCAAGCTGTTGATAGGTATCTTCATATCCAACTCAGAAGTCTTCTGCTTAGGTTTGCATAATTTTTACAATATTGAGAATTATTACAAATAAACTTTTACAGCCAGGGAAACAACAGTACACAGACCACCAAATTACAGCATTTTCATTTAGATATTTCATTCAGGTTTTTCTGGGTTATGATGTTGACCTACCTGCAATGAAGAAAAACCAACAGTGAATGATCACAATCTTTCAGACTAATTGAGGTCTGACAACGAACCACAAAGAAGCCACAGAGTCTGGAAAGGTGAAGAAAGGGCCATCGCAGGGAGCTTAAGTACGGAGCCAAAACATGGCCTCAGTTCAGACAGTAAAAGGGAGAACCTGTAGTACTGGCATGGTTTTAAGTCACAATACTTTTTTCACAGCAAGGCTATGTAGCTTACCAGGACCAGTGTCAACTTGAAATTTGCACAATTCACAAAGTCAGAAATACTATTTATCAGACAACTTGTTAACACTGGAGGCGTCATCGTCTGATAGAACAGATATGCTCATTACATCTTTTGTCCTGCGTTTCATGCGTGTATCCATGACCTAAAGCGTATTTGTACGCTTCAAGTGTATTTTCTTCAGTTTTATGTGTGCAACTACAGTGATTGTGTATTGGGATCTAAGCAGATACATTTGTGATTGAGAATTCTCAAAACAGACAGTCAGTCACAAATGTAACTACATGAAAGTCAATAGACGGTTCACTGATTTTAATTTCGGCATGGAAAACATTGTTTCCATGTCAGAAAAGAAAACGCCCCTTAGCACCTGATCACTAATGAAAATGTGTATTATATTTCACTTCCTTTCTTTGTTTTCATTTAGACATTTTAAATCTTCTATGGACTTAACTTTGCTACTGGTGACCTTTGCTCCGGCTGCTCTATGTCTCACTCTAAAAGCAGCCAGATGCATAAATTATCTCTGTCTGTTCAATGTAAGCTGCCGTATTAATGGGCCATTTATGAACAACACAGCCACTCTGACTGTGACACAAGAGTGTTTCTATGCCTGGCAAACTTTGCTGATCATTAGCACACTTTGCAGTAAAGCAGGCCACTGCTATTGTGCCAGTAGCTGCTCACAGCCCATAACTCTTCCTAATGCCACATTGCAATCACTGCTCTGTTTACTTAAGGGGCTTGTAGAAACACCAGATTTTCTCCTATATTTCACACGCAGAGGGGTAAAAGGTTGTATTGAATTTGTATAATTGCTACATCTACATTAAACACACCTTCCTATATCCCTGTTCCTGTAAACATATAAAACATTGTATGATCCATAGATGCTGCGCTGGAGAACTTCACCAGGAGAGACTAAATATTGTGACGATCCTGTAGTGTCTTCACCACAAAAACACCCCCTGACCCAGAACAGGCTGTATTCTTTTTATACTACAGTATGGCTTCACAGCAACTTCTTGGCTTTAAATTGTATACTTTGACCTGTGACCTTGAAGATATGTATTGTATTTTCAAACACTCATTTAAATTATTTGGAAAACTTGGTATGGTAAACAATTAAGACCATGGTCAAAATGATCAGCAGCTGTCTCTTGGTAGTTATGGGCTATTGTTAGTTTATGCAACCTATGGGCCCTATTATTGTAGCAGCACTATGACCAGCACAAGCAGCGCTCTGACAGTTTGGTAGTTCTCCTGACCTTGACATTTTCTTCGTCCGTCTATGTGGTATTTAAGTGCCAATCAGAGTGGGAAGACAGGCGCGAACAGGTTCACTGCAAATGGAGTTGTTTATTCTGTCAACAAGGACAAGGTAAGTATTAGCAGAAAATGCACTTAAATAATACAGAAATGCTTAAAAATTTAAATAAAGCTGAAATTGAATTTTCAATAAAATTCCCTTCTTTTTTTTTTTTTACTGCCACTGCACGTATATCATCCAAATTACCTACCACTAGCACTTGTTGTGCTTGCACATGTTGCATGAACTGCTTTAAGAACTTCAAAAGTACAGTACAAGATGACAGTTGCAAATCCACCGCATACAGTATCCCCAGCTTATAAATGTATTGTTAGATTGTGTGCCGCCACCTGGCAATGGTTTTTATTGCTGATTTGGTCTCCACCAGGTGGTGAGAAAAATATCTTGAGCTGCCAAATGCTTCACTATGTTCACCAGGGCTGCTGGTCTCTAAGATGCTGCTGGATAGATGGTGTACAGCGGGTTTATCAGCTTGTTTTTTTAAAGCAGCCGACGTCTGCTGGAAGAGGCTTGAATGATGAGACTGAATCATGACTTAAAAGGTAATTTTTAAACCTGGGCCCTGCTTTTACAAATGACTTATAGCTACCAAACATTTTGGAATTGGTCCAGTTGGTCACATTAGCCAGCAGCCATGAATTGGCTGCAATGGCTACAACTTAATACTTGTGGGCAATTGCGCCTGTCAAAGTACATCCACAAAAATTCCTAGTTTTTGCTATGGACTTAAATACACTAATTATCATCTGACGGGCTCATTTTCCTGCCATACCTCCCCTTGCCTGTCAAAAATCTTGTACCCCCACTTTTAACTATAGCTATGCGCCCAGGATTGCACCCTGTTCACAGGCTGAGACAATCTACTGGATCCTTTTCAAAATGTTTGGTAACTATTAGTCATTTACACTCAAAATGTATACAATACACAAAATATGTAAAAAGAAAAAAAAAAGTTTGTGGTCTACAAAACTAAATAATGAACTGAAACATATGAAAAAGCTCATAGAGTTGGGTGCTGATGCCCTTCAAACCATCTCACATCTTTAGAATCAGTGTTATTATATGAAATGGCAGGCTTTAAAGATGTATTGGTTTTATTAGATATTACACATCATGTAGCACTTTTAAAATGGGCCTGCCAGACCATTTGCCTCTTTTGTAACCTATATGATCCTGTCCAAATAGAAACTTATCAAGTGAGAGCATCTAATCTAATCAAGCTGCTCTCTCAACACTAGGCAGACTTGTTGTCTATATTCTCTTACAAAATGGGAAAATGCAAGTAACTAGAAACAGACAAAGCAGCCATCATATAAAAAAAAGGGTGAAAAAGCACATTGTTTTCCCTACTTGTATAGTATATCCATGAAAGATGCAGAGTTTAGGATAGCAAAAAGCAAAGCATCCACATGGTAATGCATACTTTAATATAGCGATGATCTTTATATCAAAATCTATCATGAGTTTGCATCGTTTGTTATTATATTATATTAATATATATTATATTAACTTATTTGTATCTATGAAACTAAAGTACAGATGTAGTCCCCCAGAACAATATGGCTATATGGATGTCCCTATACTTAGGCAATAAGTCTCTCTCTATATAGTAATAACATATGGTAACACATATTTTATGCATTTGGAATAGATAGTTGTAGTTTTTGCATATAGGAAATGCTGCCTTATTGTTGTGGGGAACTAAAACTAGACTTTTATGTCCATATATCCCACAGAACATGTACATCACAATATACAGTACACAATATTTATTGAATGAAATAAGCTGATTATTAATTATTATATTATTAAGAATGTCTTTCTTTCAGTCTGTAGCCAGCCCTGATGAGGAGATGTAATGTGACCAGTCAGAGGGATTCCCAGAGTTAGTCTCTATATCTCACCATGGTATTCAGTTGAAATGTATTGAAAGTGTTCTGGTACAGGATGTAAGTCCTCCACATTCTACAACTCAAAGCCATAGTATGTTGTGTTTTTTTTAAATAAAAAAACATTTTGAAAATATACTTTTTGGTTATATATCTTGGAAATCTATGAATTGAAATATTATCATATCAAATGTATTTGAGTATTCACTGTAAATACATGTAAAGACGTGGATAAATTAAATGGGCATTTTAACTATTATTAGTTAATTCCCAGATGTTATATAGATATCTTTATATTTTGACATGCCTTTTATAAAAGAATGGGCGCTGTTCAAACCTTCCATAACAGCAGAAACTTCTGACTGTCATCAATAGACTTACCTTTGCCGAGTTTGCTCGCCCTCCCGATCATGGACGTGAGTGTAAAACACAAACTGCCGGCGTTCTGCTGCTGTAATAATCCACACACACTTGGATATTCTCTGCGGAGCTCTTTGTCGGTTCCTCGGTTATATCCTGTGGCATAGTGGCGCAGTCCTGATTTCGGTGCACCTCATGGCTGGAGACAGTCAGAGTGACAGCACTGACCGCAGAGCTGATCCTGACGGCTGTCAGAGGAGCTGCCGTGCCGTGCGACCTGCAGCAGGACAGGTGTGGGCTGAATGAAGCTTCACGTCCAGATGTGTGTGTGTGTGTGTGTGTTTAAAGCCTGCGGTGTCATATTCACACGAACAGCCTATCATCACTTGATCGCTCACTGTGGCATTAAAATCAACTTAACACCGGCTAACTTCACAATATAGTAATATACTCTATTTAACTTTATTTAAGAATATGTGATCATAAAATATGCTTTAATATAACAAAACTTTGAGATATCCTATAGGTGCTATAGGCCTATGATGCACTGAGCTCCTCTCTCTCTCCATCTGTACTTAATCATATCCCATTAATGCTTGTTACAAATTCAACTTCTTCCTTCTAAAGATTTCTGCAGGCATTTCTGCCTCTGGTGCTGTAGAGTCTTGATCTGTGCTTGACCTGCTGCCCCCTGTTACTGCTCAAAAACCACTGTTGCTATTATTGCTATTGCTCTTATTATTAGTATTGCTATTATTATATTGCTGTTAGTATCATATTTATTAATATTAACATCAATGCCACAATAACAGTTTTGGACAATCTTCACTCTAATCATGGGGGGCAGTGACACTTGTGCCAAAGGGTGTTTCTACATAACAGTATAGGAAGTGTATAGGAAATACTTACAGGAAAAGAAGTATATGATGATTTGTAGAAAATCACAAGAAGATACATCACTCAGTAAGCCAGTGAGCCATTCAACAAAACACTTGTGTTGTTCTTATAAATAAATAAATATAAATATAATTGGGTATCATCTGCATAACAATGAACATTTCTGGTGTGCGTCCTAATAATATTGCCTAAAGGAAGCATATATAAGGTGAATAGAATTGGTCCGAGCACAGAACCTTGTGGAATACCGTGACTAACTTTGGCATGCATCGAGGATTCATCATTAAATGTACAAACTGATATCGATCTGATAAAAATGATTTAAACCAGCTTAGTGCGGTGCCTTTAATGCCAATTAAATGTTCTAGTCTCTGTAATAGAACGTGATGGTCAATGGTATATTTAGGTTACCTGGTGTAACCCCAGTTCTATGAGTACATGCTCCGCCCTCTAACGGGCTTCGCTATTGGTTTATCCCCTCGAGGCTCCGCCTCGTTACGTGAGTCAAGTTTAATGAACTCACTCTCCAATCAGGGGGTAGTATCCTTGTTTGGATACTACCCCCTGCATTGCTCGTTTCCCCTGAAAACTCAGCAACCACCCTGGGACAAGCTGGGCTGGTAGTTAGAGGGCGTCGCATGTACTCATAGAACTGTTACGCCAGGTAACCTATATTTCTATGTCGTACATGCTCTGCCCTCTAACGAACTTCGCTATTGGTTAAAACCGCAAGGCGAAGGCAGTAGGGATGAGATTTACTCCCAGCTGGGCCCTGCCTAGCTGGCAAGCCAAACCCCAACTATACAGTAACACAGCAGGCCTCATTGGGTTCCACCACCGAGGCGCCCCGCACCGGCCTGCACTGACCAACACCTGGACCCAGGCGTCACGTGGACTCCACCACCGTACCAGCTGCCGGCGCCAGCACCTGTGCACCGAGCACAGAATGCGCCACTGACCCCGAGGTCACATCCGAAAGTAGAAGCAGATGACCACGAGGCAGCCAGACAGATGCCTGGTACTGAAAGGCCCCAAAACAGAGCAGTGGAAGCGGACATGCTCCTAGTAGAGTGGGCTCGCAACCCCCTCGGAGGGGTCTGGCCCATCGCTTCGTAACCCCCCCGGATGGCTGCACACACCCAATGGGCCAACTGCTGGGAGGACAGGAGGGTCCCCCAAGTTCGACCACCGTAACAGACAAACAATTGGTCGGACCGTCTGAACCCCGTCGTGCGGGCCACATAGGTGCACACAGCGCGCACCAGGCACAATCGAAGGAGACACATGCGGCGGAGCACAGAATGCTCTACCCTAGACTGAAAAGAAGTGGTGACGACCTTAGGACAGAAGGCCGGGTTTGTGCGCAGCTCCAGCGACATCCTGTCATCCCCCGTGGAAAAACAGGATGGGTGCCCCCCGAAAAGGCAACCAAGTCCCCAGCTCTCTTGGCTGAAACCAACGCCAACAGGAGCGCAGTCTTTATAGACAAAGCCTCCAAGCCTTCCTCCGCCAGAGGTTCAAACGGCGGACACAGAAGTCCGTCCAACACTGTCTGCAGCTCCCACTGGGGAACCAGACGCTGAACTGGGGACGGCAATCGACGGGCCCCCTGGAGAATGTTGAACCGCCAAAGTGGAGGCCGCTCGCCCACTGTCCAACAACTCCTGCAGGAAGCCAAGGATGTCCTGTAGGGGACATGTGGTCGGCAGGAGGCCCCTGGCCTCACACCATCGTGCAAACACCCGCCACCGCGCCGTGTAGGCCTTAACCGTGGAGGGTGCCCATGTACGCTGAAGGGCCGTGGGCAGGTCGGGCACCAACCACGGGCCCACCGCCACCAGCTGGATCAGCGCCAGTGCCAGTGCGGCAAAACTGAAGCACGTAGCCCCGCCGCAGCGTCCTGGCCATCTATGCAGACAGGGGCCCGCAAAGGCATACCCATGTAGTACTCTGAAAGCGGCCTGGCCACAGGGTCGACCACCTGCATGAGATCGAGCCCACCCGACCCGGCCCTCCCGCCTCGGGGACCGAAAGGGCTGCGTCGCAGCCAATGCTACTAGCAAATTAGCTGAAATGCCAAAAAATTGGTGTCGAGCAACCCCGCTGGTCGCACTAGCCATGGCAACAGGCTGATGCGGTGTAGTCAGACACTGCTCATGAACCTGAACAGAGCCACCCACAGACATGTCAGTAAAATCATCATTTTGATGATCTACCAAGACTAGGCCCAAACTGGATCAGAAGTCGAGGTGATCGGCGGTGATTAGCGAGCCAGTGCTTCATAAACATAGCATTGGCCCGCCTGCCTACTATCTCCGGCCCCATACTAGCACTCAACACGTTCATATTACTCTGTGCCACCGAGTGTGAAGAGCACAAACACACCCCCACACAAGACCTGCGCCATTTACGGCTTTTATTTTTTAAATAATATTGCTGTTGCTGCTGACCCCGGCCCGGACCATAGCCTCGAGACGGGGGCGACAGTGGGGTCAGCGGACAGTCCACAGGTGGAACCAACAACGGGAAGAGGATCTCCACATGGGTAAACGGACGATCTGGCGAAGACTGAAGGGATAAGCCGGGTTTTAAAGCTGTGATGTGATGAAGATGGAAACCAGCTGCGCTGCTCACCGGCGGGGAGGAGCTTCTGACTACGCCTCAGGCTAGACTTACAACATACAAACAGACATACCAACATATGGGGAAAGGGCGTCACCTAGGGGAGGTGAACGCACCTAACCACACCATGACACATCCCTGCACAGCTCGGCCGGGTCCTCCTCCTCATAAACACGGCGCTCATCCCCCTCGTCGTAATCGGCCCACGACTTGGATCTCGCCAGTTCCTCACCCGATGCTGGCACCTGTCCAGCATGGATGGAGCGAGCAATGTTCAGGGGTCCGGCGCTCATGCTCCTCCCTGGGGAGCGCGAGGCAGTCCGGACAGGAGTCGGCCTCTAGCTGGTGACGTTGCCCCGGGCAAACAAAACAGGTCGCATGAGGATCTGCCGCCGACATGACCGCAGCACAAGCGAAGCAAGGTTTGCTAGCCATTATGTTATTATGTACGACATAGAACAAATGC
This sequence comes from Nannoperca australis, assembly GCA_036023655.1. NCBI lineage: Eukaryota > Metazoa > Chordata > Actinopteri > Centrarchiformes > Percichthyidae > Nannoperca > Nannoperca australis. Next base: position 15,627 of record JAVQJD010020020.1, read on the forward strand.
GGCACTAAGATCTAATAGGACGAGTACAGAGACAAGTCCTTTGTCTGATGCAATTAAAAGGTAATTTGTAACTTTCACCCATACTGTCTCTGTGCTATGATGCAGTCTGAATCCTGACTGAAAGTCCTCAAACAGCTTATTGTGGTGTAGAAAGTTCCACAACTGATTAGCGACTGCTTACTCAAGGATCTTAGAGAGAAAAGGAGGGTTATATATAGGTCGATAGTTTGATAAAACCCCTGGAACAAGAGTGGGCTTTTTAAGAAGAGGTTTAATTACAGCTACTTTAAAGAATTGTGGCACATAGCCTTTTAACAAGGACAGATTGATCATATCTAGTAAAGAAGTGCTAACTAAGGGTAAAACTTCTATATGCAGCCTACATGTATGCTGTCAACATGTATTTTGTCTTTTACTTTTCTAGCCTCACATATGCTACATATAGGGAGGCTACTTTTGATGACTGATAAGCCATCTTGTATATTTGCGTATTTTAAAAAAGCTCAGGTTGCAAATGGTAGACATACTGTAACAAAATAATTGGGGCTAATTCAGTTTAAAAACAATACAATGTTTTCAGTCCACACCATGAGTTAATTAAACAGTTTACCACCTTAAAGCCAAGTTAGCTCTGTGAGTGGCTGAACAGCAGTTCAATCAGTACATGTGAGGAAAAAAAGACTTAGAATAGTTAGAATAGGTAAAACCAGTAAAATAGGTAAAACACAGAAGTGAGATACTATCTGATCTCATTACATTTACTTCTGAAGTCTCTCAAAGCTCTGCAGTGTTCTTTTAAATGATAAAGTCTCTGACACGGCAAACATTTTGCCCAAAGACCACAGTAAAAGGGTATACAGCTTTCAGAAACACATTTCCCACAAGCAAGTGCTGGTGTGCAACCCTCAATCCTGTGTGACTTATCAAGATTGGCTGGGACTCAAGTAAAACTCCACTCCAGCCTTTTAAACTCCTCTCTTGATTGTGGCTCTCCAGTCAGGAACACCCCTCTCCTCCACACAGCATCTCCAACAGCCCCCGAGCCAAAAACACAAAATGAAAACCCTCTGAAGGCCAGAGCTCCTTCTATGGGCAGTGACGGCTGGTTGATCACTGCTGGAGCTTGACCCCGCCACTCTCTGCCGACCACGGTCCCCTCAGCTTGAAAGACTGTCTGATGGGTGGGGGTGAAGGGATGATGGTGGAGGCCTGGCAGGGGCAGCGGGCCAGGAGACAGCAGCTCAGAGGGGCACTGAGGAGTGACCTGGAACGCACCTCTCCAGACACTATTATTCATGAATAACCTGCACAGTGAGCTGCGTCTGCTCCACTGCAAGGTCAGCCAAAGATACTTGTAAAAACAAAGAAGAAAAAACATACCCAAAACATACTGAAGACCACTTCCCTTTTAAATTGAACTGATGGAAGGGTCACTTCCATCCTCTGTCAAAGACTGAACGCTTTTCAACAACTTCTCTTCATTCCCCATTCTCTGGTCACTCAAATTCATCGAAAAAGAGTTTGATTTTAAATATCCAACTCTTCACTTTTATGTGATCTTTTTATATTTATAATGTTGGTCATGTGGAGGAGGACATGAAGGAACTGAACCCTCAAATGAAAAATAGAAGAAGTACAATTAGTTTGATATTGTGTCTAGTGTCCAAGCAGAAACAGAAGAATTCAATTCAGAAGCAGAATAAGAAAGAAGAATCATATGAAGTATGATCTTATTTATGAGTCTTATCCTATATTCTGATCATATTCTGAATATGATGTTAACATAACATGAAACATAGAGGGGCCTGCTTATAGGCTTCAACCATTTGTCCATTACTTGTGCTGTATTTTCTTATTCTCTTCTCACACATTCTCAAGTGCAGCAACTGGTATTAAGCTGTTACAGCTGAGTCAGTTTGGTGACTTCACAATGGCTGGGAGCTTTGTGGCAATATTTATTGTGACAATAAATATACTAAAGATCAGCCTATTTGTGGGTTTTTCCCACAAATAATTTCAATGTATTTTAAATTAGCTTCTCTTTGTTTGTTTTATAGACTAAGGGCTTTATAACTATGTACTAACTAAGTTATGTGGAAGTTGGTCTCGACCGGCTCCATTTGATTGAGTGCCCTGAGATAACTTTGTTATGATATGGCGCTTTATAAATAAAATTGAATTGAATTGAATTGAATTGAATTACTCTAGTTAAGGACACCCCTGCACACAATCATGAAAGACAAAACCAGGGCCAGGCCTTGACCAGGTTTTTGAAATCATGATGTTTACATGTACAGACACATAACTTAGATACTTTAAAAACCTTATACACAAGACTAGGTACCATGTAAACACACTTATAGGCATACATACAATTAGAATAACAATAACTTTTACAGGCTAAGATGTTTGCACATAGATATATGTAAAGGTAATGCAATACCAGTTACACATGTGTACAGGGTAAGAAGTGTATTAGAAAGTCCTTCTGTATCCGCCTGATAAACCATTGACTGACCATAACAGTGTTGGTGTTGGTGGTTTAGTACGTTTAACTAAATCACCAATATTTTACATATCTGATGACTGGCCTTTTTTTGCTGCAGTAATTGGATTTTTGTATGTTTTGCCTGTCCTCCAGGTAGCCACTGGTTTCCATTAATTTCACTACAGTAAGAAAATCAACTGACTGAGACTTTAAACATACTTGTAATACATCATGTATCACAGTAAACACAGTGTCTGCTTGTTTTAGACATATTGTAGATAGAATATTTTTATTCTGATAATGCAGTTATAAGTGCAGATTTATTGCATTACCACAAAACAGCATGTTTGTGATTGACAAAGTACTGGTACATGCAAGTGAGTTGGGTTACTGTTAACTGATTGTCATACTGTCTTCAAATGAATGAAAACAAATGGTGCATGGAAGGAAGGAAAAAACATTCCCCCACACCAATACAAAACAACAATAATTACTTTGGTGAGTACAACGTCATTATAAATAAATAGAAAGATGGTTAGAACTGGGAAAATAATTCAGTGCAGTTGTAATGCAAATCACATATATTTTTAGATGACCATTCTTATGTAATATTAATGGTGCAGCCATTGGTTTCCATTCATTCAACCATGAAGATTTAAAACATAATGCAGATTTAAGACACTGGCAAATCAGACATTATATTCAATGACTTTAAGTTATTTGTCACACTATGTAAATAAACTGAAACCATTGGTTGTTTGAATAGAAGAAACCACACATTCCAACACTCCTACAATGTAGTATACTTTGGAAAACTGAACAGACCCCCCAGTAGCAGGCTGGCTGCGGACGCTCTGCACACAAGGCTGGATTCTCTTCTTGACCTCTGCTCTCAAAGAAACCAATTCTGCACCAGCAGGGGTGCCCCAACTCTCCGTGTGTCCAGGACGTGGCCCCCAGCAGAGAGCCTCATTCTCTGCCTGGCCAACCCACACAGCTCACCTTGCTGCTAAGAAAACACCAGAAACCTGTTCAGACCTGCAATATTCAGGTAGAAGTGCTTTAATTCTACTCAAAAAGTGCATTTGTTGAATCTGAAAACTCTGAAAACGAACGTAAATTAAATTGTAAAAGAAGATGAAGGCGGGTGATTGGCAATTAATAACACAAGGTTCCACACTAGTAAGTGATCAGCTACAGGATGCAATGTCGGGCTCATCTATTTTGATTAACATTTTATAATAAATTTAAGCATTGGTTTGACCTTATTTTCACTGACATTTAATGTGTGTACGCATGCAAAAGGTGTGTTTGTCAGCTGGAAGAACCTTCTGATCACCTCTTGCAGTGAGGACAGTTGAGGAGATGCTTTTGGCAAGGGACAACAAAGAGAATTATGTAGGTAAAAAACAATGAAGCATTAATCTAATGAGCCTTTTAGTATTTCTTAAAGACTGTGAGATGCTGAGTTGGTTGACAGCTCCAGAGGAGAACCTTGAGATAAGACTATTTAATCAAAATAAAAGTAGCCACAGTTTAGTGGCATGTCATGTTTGCAGAAAACCCTTTGGCCTTCAATTCAATTCAATTCAATTTTATTTATATAGCGCCATATCATAACAAAGTTATCTCAGGGCACTCAATCACATGGAGCAGGTCGAGACCAACTCCCACACACACAAAGACCCAACGTTCCCACCATGAGCAAGCACTAGGCGACAATGGCAAGGAAAAACTCCCTTTTAACAGGTAGAAACCTCGAGCAAAACCAGGCTCTAGGTGGGCGGTCATCTGCCTCGACCGTGTGGGTTGAAAATAAAGGGTGGGGGGCAGGAGAGAGAGAGCCAGAGGAAGGAGAGCATACAGTAGTGCAGTATAACAATAAAAGCAACATTGGCGGTTGAGCAGGAACACGGGGCAGCAGGAGCAACCACAGATCCAGACTCTACAGCGCCGGAGGCAGAAACACCTGCAGAAATCAGTTGTCTAATTAGCCAATCGGGAGGTAAAAGAAAAAAAAACAAACAATAAAAATTGAATGCAATACTTTAATATGATTTGCATGTTAAAACGTTTCTAGTCATTTTCATTATATCACTGTTGTGTGTTTTCTTCTTTCTTCAAATTGCCTTCCAAAATATCACACATTTACTATCAAGCAGTATTGAGTGAAGCATTAAATAGAAGAGACATTCTAGGAGAAAATATAAATTTATGATTTTCTTGAGTTACAGGAAAACAAAGACAATCCATAAGAAAACCATAGTAAAAACTGAGGGGGATAAAAATAACTATGACGAATGGCGAACAAAGCCAGCAAGCTTTTGTACGGTACAATGTTCAAAGTCACTGCTGCCGTCCTCTGCCTGCCACAACACTGTGCGTCTGCGGTGATGGATGTGGTGGATCTCTGCACCCCGTGCTGGCTGATGAGCCTATGCCCCCGCATCTGTCTGACAGGCTGAGTATCTGTAGCTGTACAGCTTGTTATCTGCACCTCCACTCAACATCAGCTGAAAATAGAAAAACAGACTAAGTTATACACAAGATTTGTATGAAATGATGGAATTCCGTCATGGATCAAGCGCTGAATATTCTTTGCTTTGGGATTATATTCGTGGAAAACAGTCTTACCCCACTGTCTGTCCAGTCCACACAGAACACTTTGTCCTCGTGGGCTGCCAGGTCGTACAGAGGAGCTTTACAGCTGGGAAAACATGAAAGCAACATGTTAACTGTGTTCACTGATTGCCCATTAACACGGGAGGTTTACACAAAGTGTGAAGAATACAAGAGACCTGGAAAAAAGGACAAATATATACCAAAATACAGGACTAACCAAAGACAGATTCTAAAAGAATGAAGTTCTAAGTGAATTCTAAATGACCAAACTTGGAGATGCACGTTTGCTTATTGGACGAGGCCTGCCTATTTGTGCCTGTTCCGTGCAGGGACGAACAAAATAGTACAGTAACCATGGTAACCTTCTCTGCCATGACATTTAATTGGGCTGCTGTTTGTCGTCCATATTTTCAGCCTTTAACACATTTTACTGTTTGAAGCAAGGTGAATACTGAAAAGAAAAAAAAAAAAGACACCTGCGATATTAGTTTACTTAATCCAGATCGCACGATGCACATATTTCATGAAATTACATAATTTTGTCTTTTAACTCCCACATGCTGCCCTAAATACTCACTAGAGCACCAAATGTGGATTAATCTACTGCTAAAAATAGTCCCCAACAAGTGCTTCTTCCTGTTTGATAAAAACTAGTTACCAGCTGATACATTTGAGCAGTTTGTTTTAAAGATTATTTAGGTAATTGTTAAGTCGCAATGACAATGTGTTACGGACTTCCAAATACACATTTTACAATGTATTCCAAGTGAACTACGTGCGTCGCAGACCTTCTGGTGTCCCACAGTTTGACCAGGTTGTCGAGGGAACCGGAGACCAGCTGGTGCTCATGTGACGGCGCCCACTTCACAGCGGTGACCCAGCCGGTGTGGGAGGTCAGCGACAGCAGCACCAGCGACCCGTCTGAAGGGGAGGGGAGGCGTTCACAAGCGTGAAGAGGAAATGTGAGGAAAGAGAGGAAACGTGCTCGCAGACAGTGGAAAAAAAACAGCAATGACTGTTTTTACGATCATTAAAACATCTGTGGTATTTTTAGGGCACGGTGGTACCTTTGGTGCGAGGGTCCCACAGTCTGATGTGTCTGTCAGTGCTGCCTGAGGCCAGCCGTCGACACAGAGGCGAGTAGGAAATACAGTTAAACACTTTACTGCCCGACTGTGAAGAATAAAAAGAACGGCAGTTTATTAATGGAAATGGCAAATAAACTGCGTCAAAATGTTTCTAGGTTTCTAAAAGCGGTGCTAAATGTTTTCCCCGTTGTTTGAGTATGAAAGCATGCTTTTGATGAAATATAATTATGGGACGCATTACAATTTACAATACAAAAAAATGTGTTTATGCAAATTAAGGCAGTCTAATTAAAAAAGACACATTGCAGTAATATTATACAGGGCAATTGAAATCAGTTCTTTTCTCATCAGATTTTTCTGATTCTGACCCTCTGCTTGCTCGTCAGCGTTTCTCACCAGTGTAGTCTTCATCCCTCCCGTCTCAACGTCCCACACGCGGACGGTGTGGTCCCATGATGCACTGCAAATTTCCTCGTTGTCGCACCACAGGACGGAGGACACGGCCTCGTTGTGTCCAGATAACGTCATCAGAGGCGTCTGCGTCGGGGTAGGAAAGGGGAGCCTCACTTTTAACTCTAATACACACGTTTATACATTTTCAGTTTAGCCGTGCTGATGTGACCCACTCACCCTGGTGAGGCCGAGCTGCTGAGTCTTCTGTTTCTTCCTCGGTCTGTCAGCAGGTTCTTCAACCTCGTCTGCCTCGTCTGTGGGCACTGAAAAAAAAAGATGGCTTGTTAAAAAATTTGCTACACAGTCAGTAATCCTTCAAATGTGATCAGGAATTCTGGCAACCTACCCGCTGACCAGATCTTCAACATTTTGTCCCAGGAGCCGCTGCAGAACTATATGGGAGCAACACAAAGGCTTTGACTGACAAATAACAAGTGGGAAAGCACTTAAACGTGCCCCTCATCGTCCTACAGCTCCTCCTCAACCACGATCCAGCTCGTCCTTACCTTTGAGCCGGAAGGGTCTGTGGCAACAGCGTCGACGCTCCCCGTGTGTCCACGGCAGCAGTGTCTGGCCTTCACCTTGTTCCTCTCGGAGTTCCACTCCCACAGCAGGATGGTTTGGTCCAGCGAGGCCGTCAGAAGCAGGGAGGTCAGGCCGTCTGCACGCAAACGTTGACACGGGTGTTTTAAGGAAAAGGTTGCCATTATTTGTATTATTAGCAGAGCGAATGTAGTGACATGCTGTCCTGCTCGCCTCTTTTGACCCAGGCAACATCTTTGACGACATCTGTGTGTCCGGCCACCGTCATCACCGCCTTGCCCTCTACGGACCAGATCCTGGCCGTCTTGTCATATGAGCCGGATAGGATCCTGCATAAATAAAATAAATAAATAAATGTAAGAAAACAAAGGGACATTATAGTAGATTGATTAACATCTTTCAGACTAAAGAAAAGCATGACAAAACTTATTTTTTTCTGGTAACTGACTTGGCCAGAAGGTAGCAGGTAGTACGCAAGCAAAAGCAAAACCTGCAGTATGCAAAAACACACGGATGTTGTACTGATTTGGAAAAAAAGCTCCAGTACACATCGGACAAGTCTACCTCGCCCTACTGTGTCCTCACCATTCGGCATCTGCATCTACGGAGCTAATCCAGTCATCGTGCATCATGCACTCCTCTGGCTCTGGGGCGGTGATCCGCTCTACATACTCTATCTCCACCACGTCTTCCTGAAACACACACAGACACACACTCCAGTCCCCGTTTGTACCTCTTGGGCTTAAATCCCACAAGAGACCCTTCTCCTGTTAAGACGGTGAACGCTGAAACAAGCTTTACACAAACTGTCAAGCCGCTGGAAGATTTCCGGTCATACCGTTGAGATGTTCTCCGCCTCCATGTGAGCGGACAGCGACGTTCGCAGGAACTGGCCCCTGACCAGGAAGTCGAACTCCACTTTGCTGTGAGACGCTGTGAAACCGAAAGACAACGCGTGCGTTCAAGACCTACTGAAGTTTTGTTGATCAACTGTTGGGCTTTTGTGAACCGCCTGATGTAATTTAGGCTCAGATTTAAATGAAAGAAAAGACAATATATACATATACTTTTTACAGCCCTGTAGCACATGGACATTTAGCTGGGGAACTTGTTTAATGTTTAAAGTCAAGTGCATTTTTACCATTTTTGGCCTCCAGTAGCATGTTGATGACATTGCTGAGGTCCTGCACTTCAGAGCCAGCGGGGATGGAGAACGGGACATCATCTACAACATACCTACAAGGACAGGGAGGTCTTTAATCACACATCAAATCCAAACATGCACTTCACACAATATTTACTTACTTTACTTCCATCACTACAATCAGGATATACATTAGCATTATTAAAAACACGTGTGAAAAGCACTTTAATTAGCAAAGATGTACAAAACTTCATGGACTTCATTGTAATGCAACTTGTAAACACAAACCTCTCCAGTATAATGTTCAAACATTTTTTTAATTATTACTCAACGTTCTCATTACTCATTTAAATAAACTAAACTAAACATCTAATAAGTTACCGTAAAACAGGTGCAAATATCAGGAAAGCTGGAAGTCATATCTTGGGATTGTTAGCATAAGCTAGCTAAATCAACAAGCTTAATAACGAGCTAACAAAAAGGCTAACAGAAATTAAAGGCTAATACAACATTTACAGTACACGTGCTTGAGTAAAAGGCAGAGTAGTGTCTCACTTTAATATAATGTCGTACTGTTTACTGTAAGTTACGGCTAGTTACCCAGCCCGCTAACGTTAGCCATCCCTGTCCTTTCTAATTATAAAGTATTTTATGCTATGCTGCGTTCAAAGGAACGAGAGCTCACCGTTTGTTCTCCGTGAAGAACCGCGCTTGTAACTGCGACATTTTGAGTTGTGTGTTTGTCTCACGAGCAATATGAATCTAAGCTACGGTTAAGTGTTCATCTGCTCCTTCATAACACTCATGCAGTCCTGCCATGTGGTACGAAGGGAAGGCGCTGCAGCGGAGCGCAGATGCTGCCGATTGATGACACGGATCTGCGCTCCTCCAGTAATGCCTGCCCATAGTAGCTCATTCCCCATGTACACGAAGGTACAATAAGACCTTAAAACAGTTAGATCTAATTATATAAGTTATGTCTAAGTATATATAATAATATATTACTATATATTACATGTAATACTTAGTTGTAATACATCTATGCCCCCTATATCAGTGTATGTCCTGCATGGAAAATGACACTGAAGTAAAGCATCATTGGCTAAATGTACTTAAAGTATCAAAAGTAAAAGTATCAAGAGTAAGAAGGATACTCATTATGCAGAAAACATTTATTACCGGGTTATTTCTGATGCCATAGTGTGTGCAAGGTATTTTACTTTTGTAAATTCGTACAATGCTTTGAAAGTTCTAAATTACAATCCACCTATTGGTAATCTAACTTAATAGGCGAGAATTCTTCTAATGAAGTGATATTGTCTGCAGATGCCAAGGCCCTGGTCCTTTAAATAGGTTTGTAACAGTATAATGGTCATGATTTAACATGTATAATTCTGCACTTCATACATCCACTTTTAACATAGTATAATATTCACCGTTAAAGACTAACTTATGCTAAAACAGCCACCACTGTGGACATGAATGGAAATTATTTGTAGGATTTATTTATTGACATGTTTATATGTGGCATGTTAAAGTCATACTCAGTCAACAGACTTAAGTAGTCAGTTAAAAGTTTGTACATCCATAAAAACACACAAATTCAGCAAAAAATGTTTATTTCACTGGGTCAGATGTTCAATGTTTGACAATTAAAAAAAAAAGTTTGTCGCAAGGAAATTGGAGAATCTTTCTTTATCAAGCCGCTGCTCTGCGGTGAATCTGATACAGATGTGGTCTCAAATAAAAAAAAGACATAAAAATGGTAAATCCGGGATAGATTACAGACTTATTATACATTTTTTTTAAGAAAATGGACAGTTTTTACTCATTTTATGACTGCAAATACGCAGTGGTAAAATAATATGATTTGGAACCACACCTTTACTTGTAGTTATAAAAAGGAGCTCCAGTGAGGATTTTGTTCTTTTCCATGAGCTCTTTTTTCACGTCCAGAAACAGGCACTCAACACAGTTTTGCCCGTAGATATAAATGTATGACAGAAAACTAAAGACATCAAAATTAAAACAGAAAATATATACACTCTCCACGCTTTCAGTCATCTTCCTCCTTGACCTTTTTCTTCTTCTTTTTCTTCTTTTCTGTCGACTGGAAAGAGAACAAAAGTGAGTGCGACGTAAACCAACACTGAAAAACTCATCGAATCTCTGACAAATAGCCTTCAGACCTGGGATCTTATTCCTACCTCTGTTACTGCTACCTCCTCCTCTTCCTCCTTTTGTTCCTCGGGTTCCGCCGCCGCTTTCTTGTCCTTCTTCTTCTTCTTTTTCTTGGGAGTCTCCTCTGCTGCTGCCGACGTTTCTGCTTCTATAACAGGACGTGCAGAAATGAGCGTCACAGATTCCACCGTGGACACTCACCCACAGGACTAAGGTTCGTTCCCATTCCACCCACCTTCTGTTACTGGCTCCTTTTTGGCCTTTTTGGATTTGACCGCCGGCGTTGTGGGCTCTTCGGCAGCTTCTTCCTCCTCTACCTCCTCAAACTTCCTCTTCTTTGAAGTGGAGGGAATCGTAGAGTCGCCGGATGGATCGTAAATTCTCACCTCGCTGTGGAGAAGAAAGTGGGTGTTTAACATCCTTCAAATTAACACATGGAAATATTGAATATTTGGAAAGAAGCGCTTCGACTTCTCACCTCTTGTGCTGGTATTTGTCTGCCTTTGCCATCGCTTTGCCTGTTCCACTGATTCTTCGGATCTGAGAAGGAAGAAATTGAGACAAAACCAGTTAACCAGCAGAAAAAGACTTAGAAGCTTTGTATAAAGAAGCTTAACGTCACTTTCAGCAAAGTCTAAGTGCCATTCTTCAGTGCTGCCTGCAGTGATGGCCGAGTGTTGTAAAATAGGGACTAAATGGGTCTGTCTACCCACAAACACCAACTCTGCCTGTACATGCAAAATGTACTTTCTTCTTTTGGCTGGTGCTAATTTGTGCCTGACTGTATAACATATATAATGTAACAACCCAGAAGAGAGCTCAGACAAGATATTTCCTCTACATTTATAATGAGATTAAGACCAAAATGTTCCTTTGAAAGGCTTCTACATCCCAGCACAGGAATCTAAGTGCATTTCAGAGAGATACCTATGATAGAAAAAATGTAAACCGTCTGTTGTACTTACCCCCTTCTCCTCCAGCTGGCGGAGCCTAGCCTCCAGCTTGGCGCGGTTCTCCACTCCCATTTCTGCGTTTGTGTCCTCTGCCAGGGCATCATAGCGAATAGCCAGCGCTGCTTTAGCTGCCAGCATCCTGGAGATCTGGACAGACATTACAGAGCCTGTGTTTATTTTTCAGACCATCACACATACACATGTAATGGTCACCGCCAAGTCCAGTTACTGGTCCTTCTGAACTTACCTTGCCCTTGTTCTTGGCAGTGGTCTGGCCCACTAGGGAGGCGTGGTAGATGAGACCGTACTTGGGCGTGTCTTTGCGGGTCTTCAGCGCTCTAAACAGAGCCTTCTCTGCTCCGAGGATCTGCACGGTGGAGGCCGGATGCTTTGCCAGATTCAGAAGGGAACCTGAAGAAAACAGAAACAAGAAACTCGAGTAAATATGGTGCTCTCGCCGGCTCCTGCGCATCGAGGTTCCCTGACGCAAGCTCAGATGAGGTAGTGACTTAAAAACATCAGTAGTTTTCAGGGAAGTGACATAAATGTCGTCATCATCACCGCTTGGGCCGGTTTGCGCGCAGTCCCTCCTGTGACTTACCTGCGTGTGAGATGAGACGGGCGCCGACCAGCTCGCCCACCATCACCGTCAGGTTGGGGGCGATCGCCATCATTCGGTTCTTCAGGTAGTCGTACAGCTGAGTGCGGTACTCTGAAATCTCAATCACCTGCGGCAGAGAAGGAGATCAGGTCGCCATTACAACGGCCAGCACAAAATCAAACACGGGTCAATAGTGAAGAGCAAGAATAAAGAAGGCCTGGCCGTTCAGATGAGGTAGTGACTGAAAACCCACATGAATTGTTTCAGGGGAAAGACAAACGTCGTCATCATCACTACTGCCATGTGAGCTCTCCGACATTCAGTAGTGAAATACAGAAATGAGAATGTGTCGGCGTGAAGAACATGTTACAATGAAAAGACACGTACCTGATCACACAGGTGCCTAATGTTGCCGATGTCCTGTTCGGACACTTCTGTTCCCATGGAGATTTCAGCCGCCAGCTTGACCTCGGCCTCTATTTCCTCGGGGAGGAGGTCTGACAGATCGGAGCCGGCCACGTTTGTGCGGTCGCCTGTAAACGCACGTTCAGGAATATGGTTACTTTTCTGCATTTACAGTAAAGCTGCGTTAAGAAGGATTATGTAAAGACATTTTTGACAAAGGGGGCATGTCACTGAGTAGTATTCCACATGACGAATAAACTGAACGTGTAAAAATCAACTTGTGAAAACCGTAAAAGTGTTTTGTGGCTCTGCAATGGTGAAATGTAGGATCCAGCAACAAAGTTTGACCTGGTGCATCTTTTTTTTTTTTACTGCATCTCTTGAAAACTTATCTTTGCAGAAATGCAATACCTAATCGCTGGAGCACCTCTTTAAACAGTTCTGTGCAAATGCAGATTCTTTTTTTTCTTACCAATTTTGCGGACAGCTTTGCAGTAGACCAGGTTGTCGGTGATGACTTTTCCCAGCTCAGGAAAGTGCCAGCCGTACCACTCCCTGCAGCGCATAATGTAGTTGTTAAGCTCCTTATCCAGGTCATCCAAAAGAGCTGAAGAGACGGAGGAAAAACGTCAGACTGCATACTGACGTACACGAAAGCAGACATTAGACATCTCTATAGCTGAGACGGCTGGTCAATTAATAATTTCACTGGTCTTTTCAAAGCAAAAACGTCCAAAAAAGAAAGAAATGGCTGTTTTCGGTTTCTTAAATGTGAATATTTACTGGTTTGGGATTTCAGGCAGTTGTGATAGTAACTAACTTTTTTGACACAATTAAAAATATCAGATGAACTGATAATGAAAATGATTAGTTGAAAGAACTACAGGTCACTAAATGTTTAGTGCTTTTCTTACATCATAAGAATAACTTACAGATGGCTTGCACAATCATCGTGTCCACTTTGTCTGGACTGAACTTCAGCTTGTAGCGGGATAAACTGGAGGACGGAGAACAGGAGACTTGTTAGTGAGTTCCTTCACAAGCCCAACCTGTTTTGATCTCACTGCGCACAGGGAGAGAATGCTGCCTCAGAGGTAGTGACGATTGCTGAGGAAAATCTACAGGGATGGTTTTCAGACAGCAAGTGTAATCATAGGCAGTAATCGTTTTCATGTAACCCTTTATCAGCGGGCCATCTACCTGTGAGCCAGCCCCAGAGACATGGCACTGATCTCCCTGGGAGGAAGTCCGGTGATGAGGTTCTCCATCTGGCCCCTGATGCACCTCATCAGTTCAGCAACAGCAGGGCTGTGGACACAGCTCAGGTCCAGCTTGTCCTGAAAACCAGAGCCGGTTAGAGACGCGACTCTTGCACACAACGCTTAGCTACTTGAGACTAATGATGTAAATTTTGGGTCACTTACTTTAATAACCCCACCGAGTTTTACATCACTGATGGCCAGTTGCTCGTGAGCCTCCTTCGCGACAACCTTCTTCAGCACTTTCTTCAGACTTTTGCCAATTTTTCCCTCGACAAGGGCAGTGGCAGCTGGGAGGCAGAGGTTCGGAACATTACATTAAATATACTCTTAACACCACCATAAACTGACCCAGGAAACAGCCAACCTAATATATATGGGAATTGTAAAACAACTTGTAATGTTATTCTGTATGGAAATCTACATTTTCTATCCTTGCCATGCAAAAAAAAAGGGGGAAAGCTACCTTTCATCGTCATCTAAACTACCTGCTAACATGAAATCTAATTGTCTCAGTGGTAGTGACGAATGCTGTGGGATGCCTCACGTTTGAATCAGACACAGAAACACATCACACACACCTCAGATCTCAGCTGTACATTAGTGCACAAAGACACGTCTTTACCTGCTAAGGCCTCTGTCGTGTCCTGAAACTTCTCAAAGTGCTTCAGCTTCACACTGAAGGGGACAAAACAATAGTGAGTACACATTAAATCCACGTTATCATTCAATGACAACTCGATGGTTGCATCTATAGAATCTGCTGCTCTGAGCGGTTTCAGGGCCACATCAACTTACACTTTGTTAGCCTTTTCAGGAGTTTCAAACTCCTTATACAGGCTGTCGACTTTTTGCAGTTTGGATTCATCGAGAACCTGGAATAAAACAAAGGTAAACGTTAGCTGTCATGCATTGAAAAGGTCTGAGGAACATTGAAGGGAAGATTAAAAAAACACTGGTACGTAAAATCTCTAGATTTGAGGATAATGTCACAATCACCTATAAGTTGCATTTAAGTTGAGTGCCTATCATATTAACGTTATCATTTACTTAACTTCCTATAAACACGTGTATGTTGTGTAGTGAGAAGTAGCCACATTCCGTTATAAATTAGCCTCAACGTGTACACACGTGGTTACAAGGCCTTCAGACTGCTAACTTTGGGTTAGCTTGTGCATCAGTAAAGACACTCGTGCGCAGACCAAAAAAAATACGTTTACAAATTCACATACTTGAGGTTTAAAATATTACTTATTATTTAGTTTCACTGCCCGTCACGTTACTTAGATCTGCAACAACGTGGGATTCGGGCAACTAGCTGTGTGGCTAACTTAAGTAGCCAATGCGTAATTCTTTATTTCATCCTTTAAATGACAGGAAACAAAAGCCGAATACATACTTTGAATATTGCATATCCAGCGGCGGTCTCGAATAACACGAGCATTTTGGCAGCAGCTCTGTTACTTTATAGAGTTCTTAGTTTTTAGAGCCTCCAGGTTCTTCTCCGTCACCACGCTGCCGCTCTCCCTACTCTGTCTGATGCGCACGCGGCGAGTGCACAAGGAAGCTGTTGGGTTGCCAGTTGCTTAACTCGATATCACCCGATACCAGACGCGATTTTATGATTATGGGTTACATCCATACATGTTTTGTCTTAGCAAATAGTAAATATTGCCTCAGTGTTTTTTACGTTAAGGCTGTTTGATACCGCACAATTATGATCAAAAAACACAAAAGCAAAGTAGAGTTTGCGTATGCAAAATAACAGGCATGACTGGTTTATTACACTTTACACCCACATAAAGGCTTTATGTAGTCTTAATGTTTAACAACCACCCTCTTACTTTATCCAAATTTCTCCAAAAGTGGAAACTTCATTCCAAACGGGTTTCACCTCCTCAATCTGGCAACCCGAAAGAAACTTCGCGAGAAGTTGTAGCAAATATGCCGGTTTTAAAAATAATTCATTAAATAAAATCGCAGATATGATAAAGTTGCAGTTGAACATAATATGTACAGGGTACACAAAACTTTTATAATCAATTTATGATGGGTATCATTAATATTTTGTATTTTGTCTCTGCTCGTGTGTTTTATGTGTTTCCGGCTCTCGCGGAAGTGACGAACGTGTGTAAAACTAGGACAAAACATGCACATGTGAGAGCTGCGTGGTGAGAAACCCACATTTTCTTCAACAGTCTTTACTTTCGACGTGAAGAGAGACTTCGGGCGTGTAGCATGAACGACCCGGGACATTATCCTCCGCCGGATTTCGGCTGTCCTCCTCAAAACTCTATCCAGCCCTTACATCATCAGCAGCAGCCGCGGTCTAGCAGCTTCCACCCCGGCATGTGGAGCTGGTGCGAGACGCCCTCAGAACCCAGCTGGGACCACAGCGGCCAGGCGGGATGGCATCACGGGGCAGCGGCAGGGTTTGACTTCCCATCTAGTTTTCCATCTGGAAACTATGGACCTAAACGTCCATACGGTGAGTAGACCCAAAAGAGTGTGTGTGTGTGTGTGTGTGTGTGTGTGTGTGTGTGTGTGTGTGTGTGTGTGTG
>JAVQJD010020021.1:0-15742 GCA_036023655.1 Nannoperca australis
AAAATGTGTGTGTGTGTGTGTGTGTGTGTGTGTGTGTGTGTGTGTGTGTGTGTGTGTGTGTGTGTGTGTGTAACCATACTATATGTGATTAAAAGTTACAGTAGCATGCATGTGCCACTGTATGTGTAGAGTATATGTGTCCTTGCAGGTGACTGAAAGTATCTTTGTGTACATGCAAACTCGCAAGTTTTTCTGCCAACTTAAGGATGTGTGCATACAGTTTCATACATCGACTGTATATCTCTGCATATGCTTATAGTCTATTTGTGTAAATATGTGTGCGTGTGTGTTGTCCACCACACAGTGTGTGATAAAGTATGCACTGGGTGCACAATTGGCTTCCCACTTGGACCAACAAACTAATTAATTTCCTCAGATATCACAAGTATTAGGTAGATTGCAGAGTCGGATTCCATAATAAAAGAGTGGGTGGCATTCTCAAAAGTGATAAAAATGAAGAGTCATATTCATACCGCATTGCCAGTCCTGAACTACCTCCACACTTCATTTGTGATGTTCCAGTGCATTAGAAAGGTCTGGCTGAGATCAGTATCATTATGCAGTAGGTTAAAAAAAAATCATTTTTGGAGTCTTGTTATGAGTTAGACATTTATGTTGTACATTATGTATAAAAGCTTTGCCAGAACACATAAAGGTTGGTTTCATACTTTATGAGCATAAATTAGAAAAAGATTGGTTGGCTAATGGAAAATGAACAATCTTGATTACATGTATATAACAATGCAATTAGCAGACACGCATAATTAAACACTCTTTTCAATTATTATTTACACAATAATACAAAAATAAACTACTTTGTTAATGTGTGCTTCCTACTGCATGTGTGCAGGTGTGCTATGGAACCTGTCTTCATGCGATGCTCTTAAGATGCCAATCATCCAGGATGCCCTGGCCGTTCTGACCAATAGCATCATCATACCTCACTCTAACTGGGACTCCTCCCCCACTCACCATGACGACCGCAAGCTCCACCTTCATACCTCCCAGGTGCTGCGCAATGCTACAGGCTGCCTAAGGTAAAATCAGCATACATACACAATCGAGAACACTCCTACAGTGGACAGTCCTTTCGAAAAATATCTATGCACTTTTTTCTTTCTGTGTCTCTTGCCTAATCTCGCTCTCATTTATAAGAGTACAACAACATGCCATATATGCATACTGTATGTATTTCCACTTTCTTTCTTATAAAAACAGTATACAGACCAAATGGTCATGCTGTTTATTTCTTGCAGACATACAGTAGTATGCATAATTCTAATTAATAATTGGTTTTCACAGCACAGTGTAGGCCAACTGTGTGATTGTTTGTGAAAAAACATGGTTCATAAAATTCCTACTGAAATTTACCATAATGAGACAATTTTATTGTGTTTGTGAATGAATTTAGTCTTTTTTTAATCTTCACTTCTGTGTATTTATAAATGTACATATTCGCTACTATTAACAATACTCTATGCACAGTTGTTTCTCTCTCTCCCTCTTATTCATTTACTCTCACTAACTTGTGCTGGTAACCATAGCAACAACTCCTCCAATTGTATTTGCCTTTGTGTGTCAAGACTTTCTTTTTGGTCCATTGTGCTGATCAGTATGTTCCTTAGTTGCTAACACTTGAAATAATGAAGGACAAGTAGATCACTGTGCTTATTTGACATTTTGGAAGCTGGAGAAGTTCATTCTGCACTAAACTAAATTGGATATATCATATGAAAAAGTGATTCATATCACTGTATTCAGCACCTGTTCATATTAAAGCTGCACTAACAACAATACAAATTAGTTTTAAGGCCATGTCAATAGAAAGAAAATCTAATGCCAACAAAGTAATTTCAAAATAAACATTGCCAGTTCTAATCGGCAGACATCGCATTGTATGGGAATGACAGGTCTGTTCCTCCTGTGTCTCAGAATCAGTGTTTTAATTCACTCTGCTGTGTTACGGGACGTTAGTGGTTACTTTATATATTTGGTTATTAAACCTAATTGTTAACATTGTGATTTCTCAATTTCATTTTATTTGTTAAAAAGTGTGTGTTAACGCTAACTAATTATTCAATGTATATTTGATGCAATACACACAAAATGTTGTTAGTTGGTAATGTTAAAATGTACTATTGTTGATGCAACTCAATTTTTACAGCAATTCTCTTAGATTTTACTGAATTTAATCATGTCTGATGTAATTCATATACTGACTTTAATACAGATGGCTGAACTCATTTTCTTAGCTTTTTCATCTAGGCTGCACTCAAGTGCAACTCTTACAGCTGCTGTATATGATTGACTTTGCCCAACTCAAAATGCTAAGAAGTTCAGTAAACATAGTTAGAAAATATTGTGTCAGTTCCTTAATGTTAAATCAAAGTAACTATTGCAGCATATATATATGCATGTGCACATACACACTTGTATTTAGACCAGGGTTATGTCAGTTTTACCAATTACATTTGACTTTTCTTTTCAAAAGTGCCCATAATGTAGTATCTCTTACATTGACACAACTCCTCGTGTTACTTAGAGCCGCATCTTATGTTGTTCCAGCCATTTTACAAGTGCAATGAACCTGCTAGTTTTAGTGGCATGCATTTTTGACAGTGACAGTTCACGTTCACAGTAAAATGAGCGTACAGATGAATAACCCAAACCTACTTGTTAAGGAATTTCCTCTTTGCTTATTTATTTAATCCAAAAATGTTGTCACAGCCTGACAGAACATGAGTGGCAGAAATGTGGAGATATTTTTTGTTCATAAATAAAATTGATTTCATGTAACTATTTTAAATCAAGCAACCTAATTTTGTTGGATAAGTAGATAAGAAAACAATCATGCTAAGCTGACATTTTGCTGATCAAAAAGTCAATGCCGCAGACTAGGTATAATGGGAGACTGCCTTAATTATATGCTAACTCAAAAGTTTGCCAAGACATGTGTCACACTACTATATAATTTTAATTCTGGCTGTGTGTATGCCATTGGCACAAAAAAGGAGCTCTGGTCCTTGATCCTTTAAACAACATGTGTTCATCTATGTACACACACTCTCACACCAACTCCACAGAGAGCTGAGACAGTTTAGTAAAACAAAAAAAAAAAACCTCCATGTCCACTTGGCCGTCTCTTTTTGAGCTGTATACTCAGTCAACCACCAGCAGCCTCTGGATTAAACCTCACCCCACTCGCTTTGCAGCACTCCTCTCAAGCTGTTTTCAAATGGTTATCTCCAGCTATTGAATGTCCCTCAAAAGCATTGCAAAGCCATTCGGAAGATGTTACAAACAGCCCTTTGGATGTATTCACATAGTTTTGTGTGTAAGGTGCTACATTGTGTGCATGTGTGTGTATACAATCAAAAAAACAAAGTAAAGGCTCTAGTTGCTCTGGTCATTGTTCCATTTTTTATCACTTTACATATGAATACTAGCTTGCACAATTAGGGTCTTCCAAAATATCTAAAATGAATACTGACTTGCTGAATATTTACACACTTCTAGTTGTGAATGCACTCAGACTTGATTGATTTTTACATACATACTTGTGATTGATTGTGATAATTTGACTTATCCCATATCCCAGTCAGTAGGAGGACAGCAATCGAATGCTGGCACATCTTTTTTAAAGGCATTCATTCACCTGTATCCGTTGTTACTAATTTAAACATGCAAAACATATCTTAAATACAAATGCACCATAGCTCTTGTACATTTCTGTATGTTTGTTGCACTGTTGTATTCCACCTTAGAGGATGTATTGTATTATGTTAGTACACCGCTTTGATTCCTATACTAAATTCGAACCCCAGCATGCAGTGCCCGGAGTATTGCTTGGATGCAGTTAGAGATGGTGTCGCAGAAATAAGCATTTGGAAGGTAAAATCCAGTAGAGTTTTTTTCCTTATAAGCCTCTCTGGCTTTTGTTGTCAGCATTCTAATGGAACAGTAAAGGAACTGCCATGGGGCCTGTGGCACAGGACAAGATGATTATACACAATAACTCAATATCACAAACACCTGTACAAATCTAACTCAGTCCACTAATAGCTTTGCATTTGCAATAAATATTACATTGGGGAAACTTATAAAGTCTTTTTTTTTTCCTGGGATGAGTCAGAGTCGCAGCAGTGCTGATTTAATGCTGGTATTTTATAGGCTATTTAGCATTATTGCATTTGCATCTGGGTTGCATTTTTTTGTCCACTTATGTGTGCATGGGGATGACAACACGTTACACTTTTATAGGGATTGAAAGGATGGTCCAAAGGTTATTACCACTGAAATATCAGTATCTTCTGTGTAATATCTATTAAATGTATTCATACATTCATACACCTCTTGCAATTGGAAGAGGTAGCAGCTTGTGCATGTGAGATAATGAATTTTGTATTTTAAAGCTACAAATTGTAAAAAGTTAAAATAAAGACATTAATTTAATTTTCTTTGGATGTTTTTTCTATTTAAGGTCAAGTTTAGCAATACCTAGAGTAAGTATTTGGCGGATTGGAGAGAGTTTGCTGTGGAGTTTTTCAGTCAGTTTTCAATTAGTTTTGCAAATAACAAACTAAATTCACCTCCAATGCCATGCGCTGACAGCAGACGGCTCTGATATCTAAAAAGACTACCTCACTATCTGTATAGCTAGATGCCAATAAGAGTACATGGAAAATATATTTTTATGTGATTTGACAGAATCGGATTAACTGCTACTTAGATTTTGCAAGACTTGTTTAATATGAAGATCCGAACATTTGTGGTGTTTCTTGTAGTTGTTTGTTTATTCCAAAGCAATGTGTATTGCCTTAAACTTTCAAGACTAAGTTATCAGGTTTTTTCCAAAGACGTCTGTTGACTTTCGACTTTTATGTCAAGTTTATTATTTCCTAACTCACTAAAGTGTTTATAGGACTTTATAGTGTGTGTGTGTACCTCTGAAGATGCAGGGGAAGACAAATGATGCTGTCAGTGCACTGCTCCACATTGTGAAGTTACAGATCAAATTGTAAAAGCTCGTAAAGGAGAAGGAAAACAAGAGAGTGGAGGAGAAGAAAGCCCAAAGTTGGAAAGATTGGAGAAGTGGTGAACAATGAGAAGGAGAGACTAACAGGATCTCAATGTAGGGAGCTGAGACACAGAGAGTAATGAAGGTGTTTCTGCTGCTCTCCAGGGTTGTTTTCTATCTCACTATCTGTTCTGGGGGGTTAAAGTGACACAAGGCCACAATGTTCAGGTCTCCGTGTACCTCAGCTCAATTTCAGACCTCTCACCTCTCTCATTATCCCTTCGCTGTGTGTGCTTGTGTGTATGGTGTAATGCGCGAGTGTGTACACTTGTGTATCCATGTCTGTTTGTTTATGTGTGCCTGTGTGTTTGAGGGTGAATGCATGTGAGCCCACATATTGGCATGTAAATGTGCATGCTGAAGTGTATCTGTGCGCATGTGCAGATGTTAACACACACACATTTGTGGCCATTGAAAAGTAAAGGAGTTAAACTGAATCAATCTCAGGAATCATAGTTGGTGTGGACGAGTTGCAGATCATAATTGGAAGGAACTGGTGTCAGGGCATCAGGTGTTTTGATTATGGGTGTGTGCTAGTGTGTGTATGTTTGTGTGTTCGTGTGTGCATATAATAAATGCGGGCCAGGAAGCTAACGATGCCGATGGACCCGTATATTGTCTAAGCAGGTGGCAGGTGTTAAAAGCCCCTCTTTATTCACACATACACACACACATACAGTATTACCAGGCCACAAGATCTCCCGTGGAAAAATTTCCATATCCCCCATTCAGAGCTGTTTACCTCCCGGGAGATTGTTTTACAGTTTTACAGCCAAGTCAGAGAAAACCTGTACACTGTATATACATTGTGTGTGTGTGTGTGTGTGTGTTTGTGTGTGTGTCTGCAGAATCACACATTCACAAGCAATTTCCTTTTTAATTCCTTTCCCACAGATGTGTGAGGGCACTAGGATCACTTATTACATGAATCAACCAAAAGAAGTGCGTTTGTTTCCATATTTATTTCATTGATATTGATTGGTTTGTATGTATGTGTGTGCCATCTGGTGATGACCCTCTCCTGCCAGTGCCACCCTCTCTCTCACACACGCATACACATCAGACACTTGTGCAGAGCTACCACACACCAGCTGTTTGAGACAAAGTCACTCACTCAGCGGTCATTTGTTCCTTGAGTGACATTAGAGAGCCATCTGTCCGAGGTTCACTCATGTTCACATCTTTCCTGTACATGTTGCATTCATTTTCAAACAACTAAAACTTTAGAAAGTGACTATTTTGCTTGGTGACTCTCAAATGATTTTCTGAGGTTCACTGTTGCGCCCTGGAAAGAAAAATCAATGTCAAATGAAAAATGTACTGTATAGTATAGTAACTTCTAAACAGTGTAATTGGCGAACAAGTTGTTCAACTTTGCCGTGCTTTAATGACTGTGAAGCCTGCCCCTGCACATACCAGGAAGCTTGTTAGTGAATTTCCTCACTTACGTGTTGATGTTACTTTTCAGAAAATATTTGTGTTGTTAACCATATAAGTTCTAAAATGCCCTTGTATTTTGTGTTTTTACTGTGATTTGTTTATAATGCAATGGACGAAATCGGTCAATTAAAGGAGTTTACTTGTAACCTAAAGGTTTGATGATAAAAATGTTTGACACGTTGTTATACTGGATGACAACTGGATCAATGAAGTGGGAGGTGACATGCTATCACTTAAGCAAGGCACATAACTTGTACATAAGTTGACTTCAGTAAAGTAGTGGCCAAAAGAAGTTGTCTGTAACTCTGTGAATGTCTCCAATTTTGAAAAAAAGATGGCTTAAAATATGTAATAATTTTTCTGGGTACTTTATGACTTTGAGGCATCGAGTGTAGAGAGAAGACGAGAAATGTTGGAGAGAGAGAGAGTGAGCAACCTAGATCCATAGAGATGTTATGGTTCATAGTAGGCGTCTCAACCCCTAAGCCAAGGCGGTAACCCTAAAGAAAGAAAAATAATAATACTTGAGTCATTTACTAACAACCTGAATAGTTGCTAGTCCTACATATTGTACAACAGTCTCACATGACACAGCTTCTGTAAGTTAACCGAGGCTGTGTAGGATACAAAACATAAATCTTTGTCACCTCTGCTGTATCTTATGCTTGTTTCATTTTAATTGTACTGTGCCATCCATGCACTGAATTCAAGAATTCTTTATCCCCATATTTTTGTTGTGATTTGTAAAAAAAAAAACATCTTTGTGTCTCTTCATACTTTAAATGTTGCTGGCATAGCAGCACTACAATAAATATTTTTATTTGTTTTTAATTAGTTTTTCCGACAAGACACACTGCTCTCCAAGTTTCCTCCCAGAATGCCCCTTTATAATAAGCCAAATGTTGTTTATTTTGCTTTAGGAAGACAGAAATGACTGAAAATTACCATTTAATGGCAAATCTTAACACTATTAGGGCTAGTGCACAGTGCATTTTTCAAAACATTCTGAGATAAAGTTGGGAAATGGCTTGCTCTTTAACACTGGCACCAATGGCCCCTTCCTGTTACTTAACTGCAGCTAAAATAACAACTGTTAAATTCTGAATGGGATGCTTAATCAAGTTCTGTGTCATTTTGCTCAGTAGGTAATTATTTAACAATGCAGGCTAATGAGTTCTACTGAATTAATGAGGAGTGACATCAGATAGGATGAAGTGTAAGCCTGTAATGGACTCGTTAAATAGTAGAGATTACCGGTTAAATTTAAGGACATTCACAGACGCCATCATTCTGTCACACACACACACACACACACACACACACAGTAATTGAAAACCAGCATGTATAGGTGCTCAGATGTCCTGCTTCAGCAACGTGTTTTTAGAGTTCATGCACACACACATTGCCTAAAATGCCGTCTTCCATACTCATACTTCACTTCTTATGAAACATGCCATCTGAACTGCTCTCGCTATTGTGATAATCATATGCACTGATTATGTTACCAGGGTTTATAAATCCCTTATGTTAGAGTGAGGACGCTGACTCAAACAAACAAGCCAGCATTATCTAAATATTCCGCGATGCAACACAGCAAAGATGTGAGAATGCCTGTGGACACATTACACCCAGACAAAAAAAAAAGTTAGCAGGCTATTATCCGCATAAAAAATCCTGGCCTCATTGTGTTAGTCAAGAACTAGCACAGAAGGAAAGGCACAATATTGCACGCTTCATTACAGAACCACTAGACTAACAAGCACATGTGCACAGGCAGTAAGCTCACACACAGATACAGCCACAAGCACATTTACATTCTTTCTAACATGTACATAAACACAAACACACACACCATCTTCAGTCCATGGAGCAGCTGTGTTCAGGCCTTTCTGGGGCTATGAAACCATAAATAACTGTCAGCCAGTGTAGTTATTGACGGGACATAGTACAAGACCAACATCAGAATCATTTTCAATTCTAGATATATTAAAGATTGTCAGGAGTTTTCATGGAATTGGAGTACATCACTGTGTGACAGTAACTGTACAAGCTGTAAACAGGGACATTGGATGTATTGGGAAGTACACAGACACCTCCTATACACTGTGGTTCCTAATATTTTAGAGCACATATTTTACAATAGAGGACGTGATCTAGCTTTACTAATGGTTGTTTAGCAGGGCCATGGATGAAGTATGATAAGATTAATGCACTACTCACAGGGATGTCATTTTTCTGTTTAAAATGTTCTGTTTGAAAAAACGTGGCTGTTATGGAAATGTCAAATATCTCTAAAAACAATTCATATCTTTTAGATGTATTGTGTTTTGAAAACGAATTGAGCAAGAAATAGGACATGAACTTACACCAAACGAGGATTAAAACCAATTCTTCAGCAGTCTTGTTCAGACTGAATATATCCCAGTTTTAGAAAAATTGAACTTGAATGACGTGGTCTGATTGTGCTAAACAAGTCAGCTATAACATTAAAGAAACAAATCTTTATCCACAGAGAAACTTTACAAAGGAGCTTGCCATATGATGAGTGATAGAGCCATCAAGTCACAAGTTAGTTAAGAACTTTACATTCTTGTCCATCTATATACAACAGAAGCATCTTCATTTATTGACAGTGTATGCATGCAGGCAAACATCCCAGTTTTCTGTAAGTTCTCTCGTTTAAACATTTATGTTGCACAGCCAGGTGCTTTCTCCTCCACCGATGAAAAGGCCTCAGATAAAAGACTTGAAAGGCTGAGCATTAAAGCAGTAAATAATCCACCCTCTCTCTTTTTCTTACCCACCCTCCTCCTGTCTCCTGTGCTTAAACATTAGTCAGGGTGAAGTGTTTATATTGTTCTGTTGTTTTATATCGACTCGACAGAGAATTGTGTCTCTGCTAAGCGGGTTTTCCATTGTGAGCTTGTTTGCCCATTAGCATTCAAAGCGGGTGAAAATGACTTGACCTTCTCTTGGAAGCGCAGATGCGTGAACGTGGAGTTTTAATTGAGTTCTTGTCTTCCCCTACCCCCCACCACCACCCCTTTCTCATCAGTACAATAAATGATTGACCTCATCGCATAGACTGGTGAAACAGCTGTGATCTCTTTATTATGCCAATAGGATGGATGAACTTATTCATTCATACCATCAAATTGTCTCACACCTCTTTTGTCTGTCTCATTCAGGTTTTTTTTTTTTGGACATTTCACCTTTAAAGAAAAATGTAACTCATGTAAGCAAACTTCAGTAATTGGTTTGCCAACTCTTTTGATTTCTTCCTCTCTGTTTTGCCAGTTGGAAATGCACCCATTTCCCTTTATCAGCAAGACAGCATAATGTAGGGTTCATTGCAGTATTGTTCTAAAATAAAGGTTCTGTGTGTAACAACCAGCCAATAGAAATAGAGATATAAAATCCGTGGCTGTACAATCACAAATTTGTATTGTAGCTAAAAGCTATAATGACATGGTATGATTACATGACATATTTGCAAACTTAGCTTAGTGTGTTATTGCCTATTCTTACTCCGTGGTCCCTTTTGTAAGACTCAACCTCAAGAAACAGCTTTGTAGTTTGATAATGATAATGTTTAAATGCAACTACAAGCCACATATTAGCCCCTGTACACATCCCATCAAAGCTCAGAGTTGTGTTTCCTCTGGGTAAAGTGTTAAGAAAGCCAGACAAGTATACACTGTCTAAACATCAAGTCAGATTTGTTCTTGCAGTGATAAATTGATCCATTCTCAGTCAAATGCAGCACATAAATGAGACAGCCAAGTAGTTAAAAATCTGAATCAGCTGCTCATAGTCATGCTGAACAACAATTTGCCTTTCAATATGGCCACCACAATATGGATGTACTATAGTAAATAATCTTAAAACCTCTATGCACTCATCCACTTAAGTGTACTTGCCTCTCCTGAGCATTGTATTCCTGCTCTACAACTATCACTACTCTAATAATGACAATATTGTGTAATATAACAAGACATCACTGTCTCCTTCCATTGGCACTATAAACTGAATTGATGGGAATTGATTTTGCAGATTGTGGCTATGCGGAGGAAATGTATTGAGTGGTTGTGACAATGAGTTTTTAAGACTCATTGCATGTCATTTGTCTCTTGGGTATTTACACATAGACAGACACACACATACTTCACTAAGCTTGTTATGGCTCTAACATAGACTTCCCTGAAGGCTGTTTACAGCATGGTACACACATAGACACACTCTATGCTCACCTTGAAACATTTCTAACATTTTGTTATTCCATGAGATTGACTGAATGTATTAAGCTGTTTTTGGAATATTAACTTCAGGAACTTCTTAGAAAAAAAGCTGTGTGTGAAGTTGTCCGTGCTTTGATTACAAACCTGCCTGTAATTTTGTCTTCACTGCCACGTGTAAACTAGGACTGAAAAATGAATCGAATTATTATCGCAATCGCAGGTGCCATAGTCAAATCACAGGAGCTGCCTTTTTTTTATAAAGGTAAAATGTGTCACAACATACCATTATACATGAAGCATTGTGGTGCTACAGAGATGTCCCAGCTTACAAATCATATTCTACAGACGTAAGGCAACATGCTTGTTTGGTACAGACCCTGGCAAAAATCATATCATCTTCATATTTTTTTCAGTGAAAATGGGACCATTCCCACTCAAATTATGATCGCAGTATCTGTCAAAATAATCACAGTGGTTTTATTTTAATTTTTTTATCAGCCAGGCCTAATGTAAACTCAAAGTACAGTTTGAGTACCACCCTCCCTTCCCAGTTGGTAATCAATACCAATTTTGGTCATATTTCATTAGTAGTAACACTGTGATAACACACTGACCATCCCAATTATATCCAGTCAGTGTTCATGTAAAGTGTATGCTAATTAATTTACATAAATTCTACAGCTTTATAATTTATCTCTCTAGAGTCACTGCTGCGTAAGCATTATTATGCTCTGATTAATGGGTAAATTTGAGTGACTTTAACTCATGTCATTTTGGAAGTCACATAAACATTTCTCCTTATAGGCAAAGTTGTAAAGCATTTTGGGTGCATTATATACAGTAATTCATAATTTGTTTGTATGTTTATTTATGTATATATCAGAGTGAAAGTGTTAGTTGCTTGGGTGCTTTTTGTCATATGGATTAAGCTCCAACAGGGATTTCTAAGGGAAATAAAATATTCACTCTAGCTCATGCTACACACCTCAGTTTCATATTTATTTTATTGACACAGGCAAATGAGTCAGTGTCTGGTACTGAGTGTATCTGTATCGCAAACAGCTCCATGTTGAAACCCAAACAAATCCAACCCAACACCACCCACCTGTACCTCCAGTTCAATTACAATTCTATTCATTATTTCTGTGCATCATATTGGCAAAGCTGCTAATAATAAATGGAACAATATTGTCAAATTATCAAAGCAGCGTTGGTGTGAGTGTTGGCTGTGAAGTTCAGGCACCAACTGTCTGACTAAAGCAGCATTTTTTTCCTTTTCTTTTTTTGGGACTCAAGCCAAGTGCTTTAAATTGAAGCGAGCCTTCGGGGCAGAGATTGAGATGTATCCAGAATTTTAATGTTCTCTTTTCAATTGTTTAGTTTAAGGAAAGCTGCCAGGTTCTCCGGTATCTGTCTCTTACTCACTCACTGTCTCTCTCTCTCTCTCTCTCTCTCTCTGCCTTCTTCTTTCTACACCCCTCGTTACCAGCTTTCTTTCATCTAACTTTCCTGTCTTATCTTCCCTCCTCACAAACTCTCTTTCTGTCCCCCATTTGTTTTTTTCTATTTCTATTTGGCAAACACACATACACACATACGCTGACCTGTGTTCTTCCTCTGTGTGTGTGTGTGTGTGTGTGTTGCAGGAATGTAAGCTCCGCAGGTGAGGAGGCGAGACGAAGGATGAGGGAGTGTGACGGCCTGACAGATGCTCTGCTCTACGTCATCCAGACCTCTCTGGGCAGCAGCGAGATCGACAGCAAGGTGTGTGTGTGTGTGTGTGTGCGTGCGTTTGTGCATGTGTGACTGAACACAGTAGGTTGTGTTTATGTAATGTGCATGACCGTGTCTGCATAAATTCATTCATGTTCTTATTTGTCTTTCCTTCAACCATTGTACTTTGTATTTAAACCACACTGGGCAAGATTATCATACAACAAATGTCTAATTTTAAACTACATCATGAAATTTGTCTGCAAGAGAGAAAGTGTGTCAGTCCTATTCTTTAAGACACAAACTGGTGAAGTCTTTTCATTGCACAGGAGGTAAGAAATAAATAGAAAATGTCTGAACTTCCTTTCATTGCCAGCAGCCACAAGGAAGAAGAATTTTAGTTTTTAAGGAGCATGCAGCTCATCAACATGTCTTATTTAGGGCAAATTAAGGCTCTCAAATTCAAAGTATTGCAGCACTTCTTGTTGCCAGATTAGCTCTGCCAGTAGTCAAAGTTGAGTGGGTTTATGTTCACTTTGTTTTTCTGTGTGAGGACATGTTCATGTTGGCTTGGAGTGTGTATGTGTGTTCATGGCACAGTATGTGGGGGCCAGTCAATACTACATAAACAATGTTGTGGATGGCTGACTTCTCAAGGTCTCCCCGTCTCCTGGCCTCTCTAAATGACTATCCTTAATCACTGCTTAACCGACAGCCCCTCTTCACCGTCTGAATGCAGTCAGCAGAGGAGTACTGCTGTCGCCACAGTAACAAAGACTGATTGGCAGGTGAACCTGCACTGGTCACATTAGCCACATGCATACTTTATACTTGTCCAGACTACCTCCTCCTCACACTGTCTACTCATCTGCCTGTTTAGCTGCTTATATCATTAAAAATACTAAAAAGAAAATAGGTCTCAAGGAGTCAACAACATGTAACTAATGTCTAGTAGCTCCACTTTACCAATACTTTGTGCAGATTATTAAAAAAAAAGTATTTTTATCATCGACTTCCTTGATCAAGAAAGCAGAAATGATTAAGAGCCAACATCAGAGGTTGTTCAAGCAACATTCTAACTGATTATCTAAACGTTCATATGGCCATATCCTTGTGTAATCAGTTCCGTCTGCATTAGTGCTCTCACAAAAATCCCCCTCGCCATCACTTGCAGGATTCTCCAGGCTTTGCTTTTTGATCAAGACAGTCTGAGCTCTCTCCTCTTTTGCCTTTCATGTGCAAAACTCCACATAGGAATGCACAAGATCAGAGGAATATTCACTATATGTGACAAATATGTTTTATAGTCGATTGCCCCTTTTGCAAAATCTACAGATCACTGTTATTACGCTGTGAAGAAGTTTTAGAGACATTGAAACAGGTTTCACAGTATGTTATCACACAGCTAAAAGCCAATTAACTTCACTGATACCTTCATTTAAAATGATGATGCAAGACTTAATAGACTAAGCACATCATTCTACATACACAAAATATAATGCTGGCACTTCATAGAGTATATGATGTTGAAATTTAACAGCTTGCATTAAATGTGGTTGTACTGCAGGGAGATGTTTATTACTAGTCCATTAATGTATGTAATCTGGTGTCCCAGAAGAGTGTTATGGACAAACTAATTCTAAAAGCAGTGTGAAAAGAAGTGCAAGGTCATACAGACAAAACTTCTTGCATTAGTTTGTTTTGTAGACATTTTAAAAGTGAGTTCTGTTGTAGGGCTGCTGTTTATGGTAATTGACCCCAACCTTTGACCTTCCTTTGGAGACCAGAATTCTTCACGTAATCATTTTAAAGCTAAAAGTATTTTTATCGCCTAACCATGCAGCCGGAAAGAACAGGGTACTAAATAAATGTGAAATAACAGATCGAAATATGAAATGTCAAAGTAAATTGTAAATAAAATGTAATTTCTCCCAGATCATTCTATAATAGCATGTGAATAGAATTTCAAATATGACTGCAGTTCACTGGAGTGAGACATTGTTTTGTTTGCTGCATCTCTTGGGGCTGTTCAATTACACTCCTTAGTTGTTTTTGCGTAAACCAACGGTCAGACAGAAAGAAGATTGATGATTTGTCTTTGTTAATTTCCACTCTGTTGACTGCGAGAGCACACATGCGGTAAAAGCACACACTTAAGCATAAACAAACACTGTAAGAATTAGCGTGCTTGCATTCAGACATGCACAGTCCTCTGCTGGCGGGTTTGCCTCTAAACTTGGTGTTTAATGGGGTGTGATACAATATATTGGGCTTGTCATTTTTCCTCATTTACCTGAGTTTCTTCTAATCTCATTTCAAAGTCAGCACTAACAAAATACAGAAGCGTATTACCTATGAGATTATCTTTCTTCTTTCCTCTCTCTCTCTCTCTCCCGGCCTCTCTCTCTCTGTCTCTCACTCTCTCTGTCTGTCTGGCACGTGGGTGGGGGTGGAAGGCCGTTAGTGTAAAAGTGTGAGTGTGGGCGGTTTTTATTAGCATGCTTTGACTTCGAGTTTGCTCTGTGTTTTCAAGCGAGATATTTCATTAAATAGCGTCAAACACAGATCTCCCACCTCAACTTTCTCACTTTATTCATTTATGTCTCTCCTTTTGCATCTCGTCTTCCTTCTTCCCCAACCTATCTTGCATCCTATCTCGCTTCATCTCTTATCCCTCTCTTTATCTCCAGACTGTAGAGAATTGCGTTTGCATCCTGAGGAACCTGTCATACCGCTTGGCTGCCGAGACGTCCCACGGCCAGCAGGGGGGGTTGGAGGAGCTGGATGGCCTGCTTTGTGATGCCAACGGCCGCGATGGAGAGAGCTCCGGCTGCTGGGGCAAGAAGAAGAAGAAAAAGAAGGGAGCCGATCAGGTAAGGACAGACATAGTGAGGGCAAGGAAATCGTGGACAGATAGATGGATGACATGGACACGGTGGATGAAAAATGTGTGTCTACAATCATTCCGAAAGTGTGCTGGGCCACTAGAATAGCTTCGGTGCTAGTTGGCATAGATTCCGCAAGTCTGTGGTACTCACACCAGTCAATGTGATTGGTGAGATTGAGTTGAGATCAAGTCACTGCAAAAGCCTTAGCATATGATTTACATCCTTTTAATATTTAAAACATTCAGTGACCCCCTGTGCCCTGTGTGGAAGCATCTGCACTCATTATGTTTCTCCACTTATTTGTTCAGGTTTTTAATTGTCCCCAATTATCTATCTATCTATCTATCTATCTATCTATCTATCTATCTATCTATCTATCTATCTAT
>JAVQJD010020022.1:0-13755 GCA_036023655.1 Nannoperca australis
AAAGTCATCTTCATTGAAAAGTACAGTGCTTTTCCTTCAAAAATAAGGACATTTCAATGTGACCCCAAACTTTTGAACGGTAGTGTATATATATATATATATATATATATATATATATAACTTAACAGAGACAAGTATGTATTAAATGTGGTTTCTAACACTAGACTTTAAATGCAAATTGTCACTTTGTTGTTAACATGTTCCTTGTGTTAAAATGATCCCTGTTTTTATTGTACTCAGGACCATCTTCACTGGTGTACAACGCTATCGCTATGTGGACACCAACTATGCTTTTACTGAGGAAGAGGAGGAGGAGAAACAGCGACATCGACAGATTTACGCAGACTTCATCAAACAGCTCAGAAAAACGCGCCTGCAGAAGGTCAAGGAGAGGTTAGCTTTCTCATCAATAATCTGAATGCTGTTTTTAAAAGCCCTTTTTCCTGTCTTACAGTAAACAGTTGGAAATAGTGAAGTTGTACCTTTGTTTTTGGTTGTTAGACAGCAGGAAACAGTGGAGAACGATGTGGATATTGGGATTGTTCCTTCTCAAGGGCTTGTTCCCCCTTCACTCTGTGTCAGCGACCTGGAGAGCAGCAAGATCTCAAAGACCAAGCCAAACTACAGCTATGCTTTTATAGCAACCAAATCCAGCCCCCAAGACATGACATCCATCACCCAGCAGACCAGCCGTCAGGTCAGATCAAAGGTGGTCCAAACAAAAACCTTTTAATTCACATAAATTGTAATTATTATGTAACTATTGCACAGAGTGGATTGTTTTCTTTTTCACTCAATCTCTTGCATTCTCTTTTAGGCTTCAGAGGTAATGAATACAGTTCCCTCTACCAGACAGGAGGTGGCAGACTGCAACAGGACTCTGACAGCTCAGGAGCTCTACCAAGTTGACATAGGTTAGAGATTCAGTTCAGAAGTGCTAGAGTGACCGTTTCTAATAATAGCTCGAGTACAAACTGTGAGAATACAGCAAAACACAAAGTATGATTTATCAAAGTGATAGACCTTGTAAAGTCAGGTGAAAGTCTCACTTTTTTCTCAATAGGTCCATTGTTAGTGGACTTTGGCGAGGTGTGTGTCCACTCAGTGTGTGTTCAGAAGCTGAAGCTCATCAATCACCTGTCAGTGTTCGTCTGGGTGCAGCTGGAGGTGGACTGCCCTGAGCTGCAAGGGTCCTCACCCCTCTCCCACATCCTGCCACCCCACTCCCTCAACACCCTACCCCTGACGTTTCAAAGCAGCGAGCTGGGTCACTTCTACAGGTTGGTGGGGGGGGGCAGCTCAACACATTTTTATTACATGAAAATCAGTTCTTACAGTTCAAGTGCAACGTAGACATCCTTCTTCCCTGCAGACCTGTCTCCTACTCTGTTAACCAGCAACATCCTGGACAGATACTGGTCCGGGCTGAAGTCGTCCCCTTGGCTCTGGAGCTGTCCACCTCCCTGCTGGTGCTCCGCCCCACCCCCACTCTTCTTGCCCAGTCAGGTTATAGGAGCTCAGTTACGCTTCGAAATAAGCGCAACCACGCGGCAGAGTTCACATGGAGACCAATAGTCACAGAGAGTGGCATCCTGTTCTCCATTCGACCAGCTACAGGTGCTGAAAGTGCAACTCATTTTTTGTGTACCCAGGTGTGAGTACCTGGGTTAGCATTCTCAAAGCCTTAACATCGAGAACAATGTCACTTATCATCCTCTCTCTCTCAGTTGTGTCTGTCTTTAAAAATCTTTATTGTTAACATGCATTTTAATTCATAGATTTGCCTATTTGAATGAATTAGATCTGATGCAACCCCCCCGTCCTCAGGTACAGTGGAGCCATCCAGGGAATTAGACTGTGAGGTGGTGTGGCATCCCTCCTTCTCCTCCCCCCCAGAAGGAGACTTTGACCTCTGTGTCCACGAGGGCGACACACAGCGCCTGCACTGTGTTGCTAAGGTCATTACTTTGTATGATCAACACTAAGCTCATACCTCGGTCAGCTCAATGTTAATTGAGGTGATACATTTTCCATAACAAATGTGTCAGAACCATGGATAGAGAGAGAGAGAGGGACAAAGGGTCTATTCCCTAATTTAGTTTTAGAGACCAGCTTTACAAATGTTTGGGTTGGAAAGGTAGTAAGGTTTAATGGAGAATAGCAAATTTAAGTGCTCTTTCGTTTTAAATTTCCAAAATCACCAGGATTTGATCGGCAACGTCTGTTCTTGTCACATTACATCTTTGTCATTCGGTAGCAAACGCTGCAGAGGCCAGTATTAGTTTGGAAATGATTGATTTACCTGCTCAGTATGTTCCCAGCCATCACATTTTCACCAACTATGTCAATCATCACACCCTGTCGTGCCTGGGTTAGAGACGTGCAAACAAATGAGAATGTTTGCTGTAATATGTAGTTTGTTCCTTTCGTGGAGAAGAATGGCTGTGGTCAGCTTGGAGTCACGGAGCTGTAATTATTTCCAGCAGTGAGACGTCACAGCAGCACTGAGGTATCAAAACATCTATAGAAACCTTTCAGTTCACTCCTGCATGTCTGCCACATTCATGAATAAGTGGCCAAACATAAGTGATGTAATGTCGCCTTGAGATTGGCTCAAGGTGGCTTTAATTAGGTTTACAGCAAAATGACATTCAGCAGGATTCAACAAGATAAGGGGTAAATGGAATTAAATAAATAATCAAATAGAAAGAGCCTCTTTGTTGACTCACTCTTATATTCTTTCCATTTTTTCTTTGCCAGTGTTCAACAATCAAACAAGGCCAAATCTATCAAAGAGGCAGATATTGATTTCTTTCTCACAGCAGACCCAGTAGACCAGAACACAACCGAACAACAAGAAACGTTGTGTTTTAAGTGACTTCCGTAATTTTTTTTCTATGGAAACTCTCCCGCTCATACTCGCTGTTCTGTTCTCTATATTGCTCTTATCACTGAGTTGTACACATGCTCCAAATTCATGTGCTCTGGGGGCTGTCACACGGTGTTTAGTACAATGTGGAGTAAAATTAGACAAGGCAGGTTTAGGGAGAGTGAGTAAACTACAAATGTACAATACAAAACCATGGACTGAATATCACAGAACGATGCTATTATTACATATAACATTGAGAGAATGTTTATTTCCCCTCTCTCCCTATCAGGTTGGATTCACAAGTGTCCAGCTAGCAGAGAAACGGGTCATATTTGGATCAGTGCCCCTCAACATGGCTTCTATCAGAACTGCTGTCTTACACAACACTGGACAGAACCATGCTTACTACCAGGTGCTCCCTCCCACACACACACACGCACATACACTCTTGATTTTACACAAATATTTGTACACACCAAACAAGGAAAATAGCCAGCCTCTCTCTGCTTTCTGTCTCTGTTTGCTTGAGGCAGGTGCTAGATGTTTCCCCTCTGCCAGGCATGGTGCTGAGTCCACCTGAGGGCGTGGTGCCAAGTGGGGGGCAGGCTGCACTCAAGATCCACTTCACCCCCGACTCCGTCATCAAGTTTGACACCCGAGTCGAGGTGAGAAAGAGACAAGAAGAAGAGGGAGGGCTCTTCATTTCACGTTATGATGATTTGTCCCTGTGTGTGTGTGTAAGAAATAAAGAGAGGAATTGATTTACACTAACCGTGTGTGTGTGTCACAGATAGCTTTGAGAAGCATGAAGTCCATTGAGCTCAGAGTGGGCGGATCAGTGGAGCCTCCAGAGGTAGACATCAGTGTGGTGAGTATGTTTATGAACACACATTTTATTAACCACAGCAATGAAAAATACATTACAGTATAGCAACAAATTGTGTATTAACTCCTATTACCCACATGAGAGGCAACTTGTCAAAACCTCACAAATTAACATGTGAAAACATACTTAATTTTTATCTCAGTAGTAAATGCACCATGAAACATTTGTTCTCCATGAACATCAGCAAAGCTCAAAGTCTTAAACATTCAAAATCATGGCCATCTTTTACTCTGGTGAGACAGAAAGTAATGGGAAGATCAGCAACTTTTCCCTCCTCCTTCATTTCCTGTTTTTGGCTATCTTGCCTTTATCAGGGTGCTGCCTGAGGCTGCTTCTGGTTCTCTTATATACATCACAGTGACCTGTCATCTGATTGATACATCACCATAGATACCATGTATACAAAACAGATAGGACCTGAGCCACACAACCTCCTCTCCAACATAGAACCTCGGAGAGGACAAGAGACAAAACTCAAGCACACCATTCACACTGATAGGAGAAAGAACAGACACCCAAAGGGAGAGAGAGATGAAATATTATCAGCTTTGGAATGCAATGCATCTGCGTCTTGATTTTATCTATTTATTTTTTAAAAGCTCACGTGTCATAACCCACGTACAGCATTGAACAACATAGTGGACATGAACATGCACGGTTGTGAACTTGTGGGGATGGACTTTTTTTTCATTACTCATTTCCAAAGATGTGATAAAACCTGGGCTCATAGAAAAATAGGGGACAAGTGATAGTGTAAGGAGTAAGAAAAGACTGTGTTAAACGTGTGTGTGTGTGTGTGTGTCTTCGGGAAACAGCAGGGGCTGCACCTTTGAAAAGAACGGAGTGAAGGATTTTCTGCTTTTGAATGACTGGTTGCTGAAAGCAGAAAACGGTTCTCTCTTTTGTTCTTACTCGCTGTAGTTGTTGATGTGCTGGAACAGAGTTTCCTTGGCAGGAGTGTCTCTCTGAAACTTCAAGAATGGAGTTTGGAGATAACTTCTCTGACTCAAACTTGATAAATAAAAGGAATATACACTTTTCAGCCAATTATTTTATCAGCTTGACTTTCTCTCAAAGCACAATGAAAGGTACCAATTTCCTCTTTTCTGGATGAGGTTTGTATTATTTTTTATTCTGCTGAAATGGTATATATTTTAATAATTGTCTGGGCAACCTCCCGGAATGGCATTTGCTGATTTTATTTATCCTATTTATCCCATAATAGATGCAATCTTTTCAGGTTTTGAGATGTCCGCCTGTTTTCTCTCCTACTATTAGATTAGCGTGGCATTCATTTTCTCCCTCCCTCTTTACAGTCCCATTTCCAGTTTTACGGGGTCCACGCTGGCTCTCAGCGAACGATACCGTTCGCTCTGACAAACCGCTCGCCAGCCGCAGCCCGGGTCTCCTTAGACCTGTCAGAATACACAGACTTCTCCTTGAAGCTCCCTCAGCCCTCAGCAAGTATGTATTAACGCACACAATGCAGCATGTCACACAGATATATGGTGGTGGGTGGGTAATATGTCCTAAGAGGGAAAAAAGGATTTGTTCTTGCCACACAGGAGAGTATTATTATGTATTACTCCTCTGTGTGGGCTGTGACTAGAATAGATTAGAAATAAATATATTAAAGTGTTGAAGCAATTACGCAGCATATTGTTTTTTTTTGTTGTCATTTTTACGAGCAGATAAGGAGCCAGGTATGAAAGGTGTGGAGGTCCAGGGCTATCAGACAGTGGACTGTTCCCTTGTCTTCTCCCCCACACAGGTGAGATTTTTAACCAACTATCTCCCAGTAGATAGAATATTGTAAGATGGCTGATTATCCAATCATTGCTTAGCAACACTGCAGGTCTGTTAAGCTTTGGATTTCTCCTCTTGCTGAAGAGATACTCTATATGTAAGAGTTTGTAGGGTTATGCTTTAACAAAAATGTTTTCCTTTTCAAAAACTCAAGGACAAAAGTGAAAGGAATGGATGAAATAGTGGGTTTATCTGCTAACGTTAGCTATGACAGTCAGCTACCTTACTACCTACAGCAGTACCTGAGGAAGGCTGACAGGGGTAACACAAAAAATACGAACATGCTGCCACCTACTGTACTGGAGTGTGTAACATTTTATTCTCTGGATGTTTGTCCCCTTTCTACAACCTACAGACCTTTAACACCCCACTTCCTTCCTATTTCAACCGACCTTTTTTTCAGTCTCTTTCATTCTACTACATTCATTTGCTACGAATTTTGAGTGATAAATCTGCCCCCTTTATCATCAGCTGCACTTGGGTGGAGCAGGCTGGTTATGTAGTGACGAGGGAAGGGAAACGTTGCTAAATTTAGGGGGAATATGATGCGGCAAGTATGACCTTGAATCTCTCACAGCTGATAATCCAACTGTAGCAGGTTGTAGAGCTGCTGGAGTAAACTTTCATTTCACAGTTTATAAGTGTTGGCAGAGACAGCACAATCCCTTTTCCCTTTAGATTCAGCCATAATAAGCCATGTGAAATGTGTCTATTAGTCTGTGTTGTTTACTTTTTATTTACCTTTTTATATTGCAGTTTGCTGCTGCGGGTACATGTGTTATTTTGTTTACGGGGATGTTGATTTAAGGTGGCATGTAGTTGGCAAATGTTGACAGGCCTAGCAACGGTAACTAAGGAGGACAGGGCTTAGCAAACGGTCAATTGCAGATTTTGAAACTGCTCATCTTGAAGCTTTGAAATGTTTGTAAAAGTGATAAAGTATGAATGAAGGACAGTTGAGAAGGACAGTGAAGGAAATGTCTTCCTACAGGCGGCCAGTTATGACTTTGATCTGCCACTGATGGTCAACGGCGTGCAATGGCCCACTGCTTCTCTGTCTCCTGCGTCCTCCTCATCCAGCTCGTCCTCGCTGTCAGCTGGCAGCGGGAAGCATGTCGTCAAGCCTCTTCTCCAGTCTGTCACCATGGCAACACAACAGCCACGGCGCATACAGGCTACAGGTGGGGTCATTAGTGTGGAGTCAGAGTTGTGTGTGTGTGTTAGTAAGTGATATCTAAATACTGTTCTTTCTTCTTTCCCCTGCTGTTTTAAAAATGTTTTTAGTGCTGTGCGCCCCACTGGAAATGTCCCCCTCTAGCTTACAGTTTCACATGGAACCACTGGCACCACAGTCTGATGCTTACGCAAAGGTATCAACAAGGGTATATCTGCAGCTTCTCATTTTTTAGCCTCGCTCCATTTTCATGTTTTTCATTTTTCTCTTTCCCTCAACTTTCTTACTGGATCT
Source organism: Nannoperca australis (assembly GCA_036023655.1). Lineage (NCBI taxonomy): Eukaryota > Metazoa > Chordata > Actinopteri > Centrarchiformes > Percichthyidae > Nannoperca > Nannoperca australis. The sequence goes on from JAVQJD010020022.1 coordinate 7,033, forward strand.
CTTCCTCCTCTTTTTCCCCTTTGTTATGTTCGTCTTGCATCATGTACCGTCCCACTGATTATCTGACACCAATTCCTGACAAATAAATAATTGCTTCTTTCTTTTTTTTCTTATCTTCTGTGCTCCTGCTGTCTGTTCTTTTAGTCCCACTCTTTCTCTCGCTCCTTCCCCCCTCAGCAGACAGTGGAGCTGAAAGCAGTGTGTGAAGAGAGTGTGTTTTGGCAAGGGGGTGTCAGGGAGCATGTACACTGGTGGTTTGACTGCAGTGCAGCAGCGGTACCAACAGAGGACAGGAGAGGGGCGAAGCTATGTAGGGTGGCACCATCATCAGGCAGTCTAGGGCCCGGCCAGTCCATCTGCTTGGTGGTCAGCGTCAGCCCTGAGGCTATCGGAACAGGTGAGAAATACCTTCATCTTTCACTGTCTTTCTCCCTCTCTCACACATACAGAGTCATGTCATTGTAAATATAATTTTTCTCTTGGATCCCACATCACAATTTATATCACTTGACCCCTTTCTCCCTCACATACATACACACACACACACGCACGTCTGGAGGAAAATCTGATTATACACAACATATGTCATAGCTTAATAGAGTGTAACATCCCTCAGACTGTATTTTCACAAGGGCCAAAACTAAGATAAAGTAAAAAATAAACTAAATCTAAATTAAAATAGTGCTCGGTTAAAGAATGTCCTCATGCAGTTCAGACCATTAAATCATGGAGCCTTAATAATCTTTAGTGATGGACCATAAACAAGGAATTATGGTTCCCGCTGAGACTGAGCCTGTTAAGGCAGTACTTAATCTTGTCACGCTGAGAGCAGCCAGAAACAGGCCAGCCATTTTTGTCCAATAGTTTTAGTAAGACTGCTTTACTTTTTAAGACTTCCTTCTGTTTTCTTCTATTTCACCTTGTGTCATTACTGAATAGGAGACTACTGCCCTATAATCACCGTGTTTATGTTGCTTCATTCACTGTGATAGGGAGTGACGAGCAAGGTGAAAAGAGGGTTTAGTTTTAGGGTTTTAGGGTTTGTTAGATGTGTGTTATTGAAAAGGAGAAAATAAGTCTTCCTTCAACTTGCTTAACGTTTCTGAGGAGGTACACTTAAACTATAAATCCACTTTTAGCCTACTCTGACTGACCTGTCAACGTGACTTGTGAGTTTTTTTGTCTCCTAGGGTCTGAAAGAGTGACCAAACTTTCCCTCCCGCTTTACCTGGGAGAAGAGGGTAATGCAGGAGAGACGGGACATCAGCCCTACCAAGAACTGTCCATCACCATTACACTCCATCTTCCCTGTATCACCATCCACCCCCCTCAAATCCTTCTTACACCTGTACCCCTGGAAAGCAACGCAACTGCTACACTCACTCTACTGGCCTCAGGATATCCTAGGTTAGTTCTCACACACACAGTGTTTTCTATTCACCCCAGGCCAAAAACTGTTCCAGTAACAGTTACATTTTATGAATGCCTCCCTTTTTTTGACTTGGATCACGACACATGGACTACTGCATCGCCATCAGAGTTGTAGTCGTCAGCTTTTTGGGTAAGCTGAACAATAACAATGATGGATTTTTATCGGATTCAAATTTTTCTAGCTTGTGGCAATTTACCAGCTGTGTTGAACCATTGGCGCTAAATGGCTGCAGAAGAAACACTGCTACACACATAAATTGACTTCATTATTCATTTCAGTGGGACTTTTATCATTCAAGCCAGGACATGTTAACTGGCAGGCCTGCACTAATGTTGGATTTTGTTTACATTGTAAGCCAATAAACCAATTCACATTCCTCAGTGGTTTACATTGTTATTCGGGTTTCAGAGTAGACAACAGTCTTTCTGCACAATTACAGTTCTGGCAGCATTTTCTGACCCGCATCCCTATGACTGAGCTTGCCACACACAACTTTATGTGAAGGCCGTGACTCATGGTGACACACGGCCAATTGATAGTCACAAATCATTGTACAATTCAACCAGTGATAGTTGCTGTAGCTTTTGAACATGCCACATGATCTTCAGCAGATGGAATTTGCTCAGTGTCATGAAATTGTAGATGTTCATTTACGTTGGCTAAAAACCTGAGAAATGACAATACAATCTCTCCTCAGAGCTTTTGATTATGTTGATATGATCACCTATCATGTCTCACATTATATCACGCCCAAATGTAGTTTAAATGTTTCATCTATCTCAGATGTTCTTCTTTTCCATTTCTGCTGTCTGTCTTGCAGTGGAACCAGGGTATCCGCTGAAGTGGATGAGGTGGAACTGGAGGATGGGACAAAGATTCAGCCTGTTTCGGTCATCTTTCCAGAGGGGAACAACATCCCTGCCCAAAACCAGGATCAGGTATAGTCCTGTACAAAAAATGGATGTTGTTCTTGTTACTTACCTCAGTGCAGTGCAGGGAGTTTTGTTTCATGTGGTCTAGACTCTGTCTACAGTAATTTGCACTGTATTCGCCTGGTATCAGATATTTCGTCACCATCCAGAAGATATTATCTGCCCGTGTAAACGTCAGCCCTCTACTACTGAAATGAATGTATGCAATTCATCCTTTGAATGTATCCTAACATGTATGAGTGGGCAAATGTACATAGTACACTAGATGTAATTGGTTTGAATTTCACCAAATTGCTGTCTGTAGTTTCCATATCTGGCTACAAGTGTGCATTTCACATGTGATACTCTCTATAGACTGTGTTTTGTAAGACTATTGATGTACAGTAGGTCCTAAATATATCTGTTATGTATCTACTATGGCTGGCTATTCCCACATTCCCTCTAACACTCTGTCCAGATACCATCATGTCTATATCAATTCCAGCATAAGGTGGATGTTCCCCCAGTCAGGTTTCTTGTAGCAGCATGATCAAAACCCTACTTGTGTCACTGAATCCATCCATGGTGATCAGATGACACAAACTGGATTAATATGACAATCGTAACTGCTTTTCCTGGCTGGCACTTCAGAAATACCGTCATGATCTGTGAAATGATTTCACTTTCCTTCTTTATCTGCAACCACAGAGACATCCGAAAAGCATCCAGAACTGGGAGGCCAATTTGACCTCTCTAATCTGCAGTGTGTCCTTCTGCTCCACCATCCCTCTGTCCATCCGCACAACTATCATCTTTACTGACCACCTCCTCAACAGGTAACCACCGCTCACGACTGTTTTTCCTGTCTTTTTGCCTAGTCCCACAAACTATCCTCAAAAAAGGTAATATCGCGTTCTCATTTTTCCATTTAACTGTTGCTGCCTTTGATTTTACTATTCCTCTTCTTCCATACTATCATGGCCAGGTGTTTTAGGAAATTAGTGAACCTTTTTAAAAATGAAACTATATATTTATGAGCTGTTTTTGAAAGACTTAGGCTTGATGCTCAGCACCTGCAGGGTTAGGAAAATGAGAAGGTACTGAGAGACAGACTAACACATTGTTGGTTTGGTCTTTTTATGGAATTTGAATTCAACAAAAAAATGAGAATATCAAGCGCATTATCCTTTAAACTCGTACATTTAAAGTTGATTAAATCTACTAACTTGACTTTGACTCTGCCTTCCAATCCCTCCAGGTTTAAGGTTAAGTTGTGTGCTATCGCTGACAACTGCCTGTTGACAGTCTGGCCCTTTATGGCCCTGCACCGCTCTGAACAACAGATCGTTCTCAAGACTGGTACTGTACAACATACACGAACGCACATACATGACATAATGTACCTGTATGGAGCAACAATAGACTGAAGGACCGGACCTAATGAATGTTGTGAAAAACCTAATAATGCTGCTGCTGTGATTATTTATTCAATATTAGCATCTGATTGCAGTATGTGTGACTGTAATGTAGGGGCCACAGCTGTCGAGGCGATCCTTCAGCGCTACCACACCCCAAGTCCTGCCTCTGGTCCGACGTCATCCTCCTCCTCATCGTTTGATCACAACAGCTCAACAAACAAGACATCAGCCTCAGGTCAGAAAATGAAAGCATTAAGCATGTGTGTATGATGTGTTTATGTGTCTGTCTGTAATTGTTTAAGTGTAATCCCAGGAGGAAGTGTGTTGTTATGTACAACACTGTGTGTGTATCTGTCCTCTTCAGACTCTTTTCCAGACAGTGAAAGTGGGAGCTGTCAGACCAGCGGGGTCACAGGCGTCTCTCCTAACAGAGACACCTCAACCAGTATTGGTGTGCCAGAATTCCCTGATGCCAACTCAGAAGAAGGACTGTATTACCAGAATGTGTCGCTGGCTGTGGAGAGGTGGTTTAGCCTCTTCGGGTGGCCGAGTGGACCACACCCTATCTCTGTACCACACACGCTCAGAAGGTATACCCAAGAGATCCCCAATTGTTTTGCTCAGGAGCCACATTTGGAGACAGATATATGTGGGAGGACTTCTACTTTCAGGAATGTCTTCTAATAATATGATGTACACCTCCTCTCTTCCCCCAGAGTTGTGTCGAAAATTCAAACGAGTCATACCAGCGGACGGACTTATCGAGTCAGTCAGAATAAAGACTCCAGGTGTGTATATGAGTGATACTTTTTTAGTACACGCCCTTTGAGCAGATATATAAAAAGGGTTTTGTGGTTCTCAAATGAGTCCAAATCTCAAGAATAAGCAGAGGCTCTCATCTTAAATGGCAGTGGGCAGTCTACTCGGGTTTGTATTCATCACCGATTATTTAGAGAGTTAAAATGGGTCAAATAGTAGATGATAGTTGAACTGAATCTCTGGTGAGATTTCATTTCATATCAGTTGGGGCATTGATCTGGCTCCAGATGCAAGAGATATAAGTGTACAGTGTTGTTTGTATTGTTGTGTCAAGGTCTGCAGTGGACATGCTTCATCACCTGACTGGCAAACAGATTCCTGGTATTCCTCGCTGTCAGACATTTTCCAGTGATATTGACAAGTGCACCAGTCAGCTGCTACAACAGCATGAAGCTATGCTTGCGTTTCTCAGGTAAGCCTTATACACATAGATACAGTGCTGCTGACATTTTTAGTTTGACTCCTGACTGCGGCCCCTTTCAGACATGCATTTTAATCAGACCAGCACTTCCTCCCTATATTTTCAGTTTTCATTCATCCCACCTGCATGGATTAAATTGTAAACGTTCAGCAACGTTTTGGGGGCCGCCGTCATTTTTTTCCTGTTCATTGTTATTCTGTGTTCAGGGTGCAGGGAGCCTGCCTTTGTCACATCAGACCGGAGTACTTGCTAGACGTGCAGGAGTTCAAGCACTGGTGCTCCCTGCAGGTACATGTCCACACACAAACACACACACACACACACAGTAATTTGGTCCAACGTAAATCAAATCAAAGAAAACTGCTTTAGTGATGCCTCTTTGCTGACAATGAAACTCACACACACAACATATATGTGTGTTTCTCTCAGTCAAATGAGGAAGAATGTGGTCTGGACTACAGCAGAGTTGACTACGAGTCTCTGAGCAAACGATCCTGGAGTGACGTGCTGCTGCAAATATACAAGGTAAAAAACTGTCTGTTTAACCTCTACTTATCCACTGTCCATCCTGATGCATCTATTCTATGTGTATTCACTGTGATCTTGTTTTTATGTAATTTCCCCAAACCTGTGCAATTGATAGAATAGAACTGCAATTTACCTCCATCTATCCCTTGTGCTTTGTACTATATGTATGTATTTCTGTCCCTTCCAAGCAGTGGTTGTCAGAAATAATAGATACTTATTGACAGTCAAATAAAGGTTGAATGAAAGCATTTGACTTGACAAAGGCTTTAAACTCCTAACAGCCTAATGGAAGCCTGAGTAAATTTAGAGTAGAGTGAAAAATCTCAGCCTCCTCTTGTTAAACACCAGTACTGAATTTCCTCGGCACCTGCCCAGGTGGTGGTTTTGTGTCGCGTGGCCGAGAGCACCGTGAACACCGCTCTGAACCACCAGGCCGTAGATGGAATCCTCCCTGTCAGCCTACAGCCGCTGGCCAGTAACGTCTATTCATCCTGGGAGCTCCGGTTGCTCTCGTGGCTCAACGTGCACTACCAGAGCACGAGGAGGACTGTGTGGGCTGCAGGTAGGACACACGTAGGACTTTCTTACAGATTTATAGGGTTTATTTGTCTCATGCTTACACACTATATCAATAAGCCAGTGGGCAATGAATGAATAATAATTATAGAAAAAATAAGAACAAGAATAAGAAATACAGTATACAGATTGAAAGATAAAAAAACTGCAAATATATGTGTTAAAATGCTACAGTGTATATAGGCTCAGTCTGTAGTTGAATAGATATGCCTGAGCCTATCCAAGCATACTTTAGTGCAGTGGTTCCCAAACCTTTTTTGCAGCGCCCCCTTTTGAAGATAAAATAATTTTCAGCCCCCCCACCTTTGCTTTGCTTTGCCTGCAAACATGCAAAGGCACACTTTATTTGAAATACTGTCAGAATTACATTTCTCCCTGAGAATCAACAAAAACTCTCTTCTCAACTTACTTTTAGTAATTATTAATTTTTTTTTTAAACTATGTGCTTTAAATTATTACTCTGCATCAACATTCGTGGCTTTCAACAGATTTTCTAAATAACTGTCTCTCTGCACACAAATGTCAAGTTTTCCAAGTCCCTAAGAAGGTAAACCCTAAGGGTTCTCTCTGTGTTCGGGATGTGAAGTCTCCAAATGAAGTTTCAACTTGTTCGGCTTC
>JAVQJD010020024.1:0-40965 GCA_036023655.1 Nannoperca australis
AAAAATGGTCCACCGGCAAGTGACCAGGTCCAGCTCCACAGCAGGTTCGGGCAGACATACGGGCCTCTAACTTGTATAGAACACAAACTCTGGTTTTAGCTGACTAAATCAAATATTGGCTCCAGCGTCGCAATCGCTCAGTGTGTGGTACTTATAACACAGCGACTTGTAGACTGATGTTGAGGTCGTGCGTTTGAGCCTCACCTGGAGCAGTGAACTTTCACCAAGGTGGCTGAGTAAAAATAATTCAAATAAAGCTGCACTGACATAAACTTGTAAGTCCTAATAATTAAACTGTTGTTCGAATCAATAAACCACTCCTTGGCCTTCATGCAGCAGCTGCCTTGCCACGTGTATTTCTGTGACAACAAAATGAAATTTATGTAAAAATGCTGTTGTACATGTTTTACCTGCTCACTCAAACAATCTTTCTTGAGACCTTTGTGGAAAGGAAACCCCAATTTACTAGGAAAAATGATTTTAAACTACCAAATTTAGGTGTGATGAGGCTTAAAAAGCACTTCAGTGTGTCGTGACAGAACAGATAATTCTGTTTATACAGACTGATTAGACTGACAATAGGTTGATAAATGAATAAACCAGAGGTGTTTTCACTTATTGCCTAATTAGGCATTTTCTCGTGTCTTTGTGGCTGTGTATCTGTACACAAACTGGATTAAAGGAAAGTAACCTAAATGCAGTATCTTGCTGAAAATCAGACACTCACCACCCTGAAGCCTTTAAAAGTAGGTACTCTCAAGTTAAAGAGAACAGTGGCTGCGGTCAGGCTTTTATTTCCTTTCTTTTTCTTTATACTTCGTTCTGTCTGAATGTATATTTATTCTGCTGCAGCAACTTCAGATAGCAGTGCCAGCTAAGTGGTAAGATTGAACATGCAAACTGTGTATTACTAAAGCTTACCTTGTACACCTGACACACTCTTAATATAATAAGGTCTTTCATTACTTTTGAAAGTGTACCCACTGGTCCTTGAGGAAGTAAAATCTTATAAAACCTGAAGTTTCTTTCATAACACTTTACCAGGGTTCTGTTACCTGGAGATTCAGTGCAAAGAAATTAATAAAAGAAAGGTTACGTGTTTCGTGAATACCCACTAGATGGCGACCCAAGACCAGCCTGGTGCAAGGTGCTCATCATGACTTCTGCGGAGGGTATGCAGCTTGAATTACTGCGACATTGCTGTGTTGTTCAGTGGGATTTGAATGTCATTAATTCGAGCTGAAGGTTTATTAGCATGCAGAACTCTTATCAATGCTCCCTGATCCCCCCTGTGCGTTGGACCGCTGGGTTTGTTCAGTCGGCCCCTTCCCTCCTTTTCTCTTTGAGTGTGCACGCACACACGCACACACACGATTGCTCTGGCATTCATTAAGTCTCGTCTGTAATTGAGTCTAAATAAGTGTGTACTTATGTTAGAGAGGAGCTCTGAGAGCACAAACACAGACAACACTGATCTGCAGGCAGAATACAAGAGAAGAACTTACTGTATTTGCACTCACCGCTGCTTTAAGTATAATTTTCATTTTGTAACAATCTCTCCTACACAGGGGGGTCAGAGGTCACACACTCAAAATGTTTTAATAAAACATTATCTCAACTTCATAAATCATCTCTCATTGAGTGAACACAGTTCACATCTTGCAGTCTGAGGAGTACACATACTTACAAGATACTGCTGCAACCAGTGAGGGAATAAACTCACTTTCTAAGACTGCAACATTGATGCAGCGTTTCCTTCCCTTTCTCTCCGCACACACACAGGAATGGAGAGAGAGAGTGATGGAGACCTTTTCTATGGCTAGCCAGCGTTATTGATTGTCAAACCGTTTGACATTTTGGTCATCAGGTTATTTGAGGGCAGAGGGAATTTCTGTCCAGCTTCTGCAGTGACCTTTTTCATCAAGCCTTGTCATTCGTGTGTGCTGAAGAAGACGCAGCCTGTAGTCGGGGTGACAAATCAAAAAGACAAACGATGGGTCTTTTTAAAGGAAAAGTAAGACAGTTTGGTAAAACACTAAATTACTCGTTGAGAGTTTGATGAGAGGAGCAACACCATTCTTCTGTAGGCTACAGCCAGTAGCCTGTTAGCTTAGCATACCACAAAGACCTTGTTTTTACCTTTCTGTTAATGTATGACTAAAACAAACGTGACGTAATTAGTGAGCTGTGTTACCGTTGTACAGAGCCAGGCTAGCTGTATCCTGTCTTTATGCTAAGCTAAGCTAACCGGCTGCTGGCCGTAGCTTCATGTCTAGCTGCCTGCTGTGGCTGAAAACAACGTTACATAGCGGTGCGTTGAGAGTGAACAGTAAACAGTAACGCCGGAGGTGGGTTTTATCACTGTGAGTGACCCTTTTCACACTGGCACACTGTTTTCACATTGTCATTCGATACATTGTTATTATAACAAATATCGATTATAGCAGCTTTAAGCATGATCTAAATGTCATTTACATTTAGATCAATATGTGATCTAATATTTGCTGCACCCCTCCTCTCTTTTTTTGTCAGTATAAAATCTGGTGGAGCAGCTAATGGTGACAAATTAATGACCCTGCCGACATACAGATCCTGAAAAATCATCGCAGGACTTGTCCTATTCTGTCATCTAGTGGGTGCTTGGTCTAATAGAGGCAGCACCCAAATCCATTAGAGCCCCCTCCCCCCCACCCACAGCCACCCCCATTCCCTGCAGGCTCCTCATAGGAAATTATCTCTCCCCTTTACTCCCCCCTCCAATCCAACTCCATCCCGTCACGTCCTCCTCCTCCTGCCCATTTCATGCCTTCCAATTTCCATCACTCATTTATCACTTGGTTTTTTCAATTCCCCCCTCCACAGCCCCGCTGCACCCTCCGACTCTCCATCACGGCTCCTATAGAGATGGTAATGTGACATGAAGAGGATGGTATCTACAAGCCATTGATCAGTATCAAACGAGACACACTTAGATACCCCCTAGACGCTCCCAGACCTTCCCCTCTTCCTTCTACAACTCCTCACCTCATCTCGTCCTTTAGATGTTTTGGATGTTTGTTGTTTCTGAGAAAATTGAACTCTGGTTTTCCAGATCAATGGCTGGTAATTACTATGAACAGACTAAAACAGAGACAGAATGATCGATAGATGGATGTATGGATGGATGTAGCTGCTGTTGTGTCTGCATGGAAAGACGAACCTGAAATGGGACCCTGACAGCTGGCCAACAGGTGGCCACTGACAGACCCTCTCTTTTCATTGTGCCTGGAGCAACCAAGCCACACACACACACACTCATACAAACACACACCCAATCTCCTCAGACTCAGCACCCAGGCAATTCAGGTGAAGGAGGCCAACCAAATGGGGTGGGGGGTGTTTGGGTTTGACGTGCATGTGTGTTTGTGTGAGAGAGTGAGCGGGGGAGGGGAGGCAGGCCTAGCAGGCACCTGTCTGATGATCCCACCTATGTCAGAGTTGATAGAGAGTAATGTTATAGGCCCCCCTGAAACCACATGGTCCCATACACCACCTGGACTGACACTGACAGACCTCCTCTGCCTGTGTGTGTGTATGTGTGTATCTCATTGAAGTGTTTAAGTCTAATGATGTAATTTTTAAAATCATTTCTGGTATTTAAGAAGCCAACGCTTTTGCATCAAACTCCTCAACAAACATGTCATATTTATTCTTCACATTCTGCACTCACACATTCACACATCTACTCATTTTCAGGTTCAGATTTTATTGACTCACAACCACGGTTAGATGGTATGGACTACAAACAAAAAATACAATACAATAATGACAAATCAATAGCACCCGACAGGAATGAAGTGACAATGAATGTTGGCATGTCCAGCTGCAATAACTAAATGTTTTCTTCTTGTAAAACCCCCAAAATTATGTTTGAAAAGCAAAACTCTACACTTCACATGTGTACAACATAGCTGGTGTGATTAACCTATCACAAATATCTAAACTAATATCTACAGATACATCTAATTTTCTACATTTACTAATAATGGCAAAGAAAGCTGCTAAGTTTGCCTGTTCATAAATGGTGCTGAAATTAGTAAAAGTGAGTGCGTACTCACTTATACACTGTACAACCCCTATTTGATTATAATTGTCTGTGTCTGGATACTTTTTCTAACCTCCTTTCCCCATCAGAGAAGTAGAAGAGAACTAGATCATTAAAGGGTCATCTTATATCTGCAGTCGCCGTTCATTTGCATTTGCTTACATCTTCCAGTCCATGAGCGTCCAATTAGAACTACTCAGCGTCTCTTCCTTAGTTCACACAAGTGCTTTTTAAACGCAAGGGAGACGCTTTGACTGGGTTTGCAGGCTTTGTTTGATCTTAAAGCAGCTATGGCGTTTGTCATAAGCAACACCAACATCATGTTGCACCAACACTTTGGGGATTGTGCGTCAACAGTCAGGGAAGCCAAGGGAAATAGCCGGATCTCATACTCATAGTACTTTAATATGGCACACTTCCTGAGTGCCTCCCTCCCTCCACACACACATTTCGCTGTCATCTCCAGAGGACAATCCTACTCTTCCTTGCCATGTGTCCTCCAGCCGTGCCGAAGACCTGCTCTTATCCTCCACTCATTGGTTCCCAGTCACTAATTACACACAAACACACACACAGGTGCACCTACATGCACACACCTCAGTAGCGATCATGCTAACAATACTTTTTCTCTGAATGCCCTTTGAGAATCTCTCTGATGGTTAGTAATTCTCTCTTTCTCTCTCTCACTCTGTGTATGTAAGTGCACGCAACCTCCCCCTTCCTCCCCCTCTGTGTGTGTTACGTCTCAGCGGATTAATTCTCATTCATTCTTCATTGTTATCTGATATTCACACAGCACACGTGACTCGGAGGGCAAAGACAAGAAGAAGAGAAGAGAACGTCCAAAAATACAAGAAGAAATAACAGGGTGAGGAGACAATAGATAAGATCAAAGAAATGTGAGATTCATTCTGTCTCTGTCCAGATCCAACCTGTCTCCAAGCAGGTGACCCAAGTGTATGAAAGTTACTGATGCTGTGTCCAGAAACATGAACGGTACAACTGGTGTACCTCAAGGATCAATGTTAGGCCCCCTATTATTTAGTCTATATATTAATGATTTTCTGTACAGTATCACTGGATAGAATTGAAAATGTAGGCGTGACTTGGTATCAGCATTTGCTCCATTAGGAATCCAGAAAACCTTCCATCCAGTCTACTTCCTCCTAAAAGCAAACCCTTGTTTCAAGATTGTCTAGAATCAAGTGTTACTTTTCTTGATATTAACGGAGAAATCTGACTTATTCTGTCTTCTTTAAATGTCCTGAAATGTTTTTTAAATAGCTGATTTGTATTGGAAACAGGTGGAAATAACTGAATAAAAGATCTTTTGGACTCATGACCTTCACAATGATGTAAAAGATGCATATTTTTGCAGTCAAAGCCTTCTTTAACACACACCTTCTTGTATCGCGTTTGGATAATTTAAAGATAAATGTGTGAGATTAAATTAAGTGCTAAGTACTAACTAGATAGCATTAGTTCATACTCAGAATAAGTCCAACTACATTTTTAATCTGAACATAATATGATCCCACACACACATACAGTTTTTACAGTGTAAAATGAAAGTAAATGAGTACTGTCACATTTCCAGTATTGTACACAGTCATCAGAGGAATGTGGCTTCCCCACATTGCACTTATATGTCTTATTGTTCTTAATTAAACGGTCCCTCTTCGTTTCATTCTGTTCCATTTTGTTAGCGATGTACAGCTGTGAGGAAGGGACCATTGTGTTCGATGTAAGACAAGCAGGACTAATCATTGTACGAGGCAAGTCTGGGCCTGCCTGGACAGAGGGGCGGCTGCTGGCTGTTACCAATCAGGTGAGATGGTGTGATGGGCCATCATGACTCAGCATAGGTGGATGAGAAACGTATGCACACATAGTAAAGGTGAAATTACTACTACTGTGCAGTTGGGTTGCCTTTAAACTAGAGTTTGAATTTGCTGCTGCATGTTTGATTTGTTAAAGTACCATGGACTGCTATATCGGTAATTTCCCATGTGACAGCTCCACCTTGACTGACTAACAGCTAAATGCTACTTACAAACTAAACCACCAGTTAAAAAACTCTAATATAGTATAACACTGTCAGTGGCATTATGAGTACTTTTACTTTTTATACTTGAAGTACACTTTGTTAATAATACTTAATTAGACTTCACTGTAATTGAGTTTTTTCATATTGCTGTGTTGCTACTTTCACTTAAGTAAAGGATCTGAATACTTCCTCCACCACTGTGTATGACAGCCATCACCTGCAAGAAGTTAAGTTGAACTGTACTTTTATTTCAGCAGGATGACCCTCCATAGCACTAGCGCAGCCATCTTACAACATAGCCATTAAGACTGGTTGTATTGTACGGTGATCCTGAGAGCTCAACTCTCTGCAACTTAGCACATGCAAATGGGCAAAACGCAAGGAAATGGAGAAAACAGCTTCATCAGTTTGACAGCACATTCAGCAGCATTTCAGAATAAAAACAAAGTGAGAAAACACAACTAAATACTGAAACGTTCTCATCATGACCTAATGAAACAAATTCAAGGACATAATGTTCAAACAAACCTCCATCAGGCTGGTGTGATTGCAGCATAACATACCACAAACTCTTGTACACATTAACAGACACAAATATGTCCCATAGACCTTCACATCTCACAGCAGGACGTGGCGTTCCACTTCCCCGAGCATGGGTTAGGGGATATTTTTGTTGGTCAATCATCATCAGCGTTTTCCATAACAAGACAACCGTGAAACAGGTACAGATACATTTACTATAGAACTAATTAATACAAAGAGAAAGCCTGCAATGGTTTGCTTATCACAATGCAAATCAACCTCAATTGCGATTTCAGGTCTCCAAATATCTCAACATCCGATCTCTCCCCTGCCGCTTCTTCCTTCATTATTCCTCCGTGGCAACAAATCAGAGCCTTCCCCTGTCAGAGATGCAATCTGACAACCAAATCAATGTCTCATGAATATTTTTGGAAGGCACCGTGCACCGTAAGATGAGCCCAGACTAAACACTATCATCAGCGTTACCGCTCTAATCTTCAAAACGCCATATAAAGCGACATTTTCACCCTGACTTCCATTCCATTTCTGAAACTTGCTTGACAGTTCTGATGGGCTTCAGTACTGATGGGTCGCCTTCATTTGTGAAAAAGCCATTTTATTTTAAATTGATCTTGAACTTCGACACTCAGCTAATCATCCTCTCATAACTGAGAGAAATCAGTCTCAAGTGTCTTACAGTCTATAGAAGAAACTCGGTATGAGCGGAAAAGTCTAGTTAACTGGGTGAAATCGGTGAAAGATTCCACAAGCGACCCCACACCTCCAATAGGTCACTACCTCCGCAACAGCTTCTGTCAATACGCTTAAAAGGATTAAAGTTAAATCAACAGCTTTCCTCTCATTGCTCATCAGGCGACATCTGTAAACTCCACTTTAGTTTGTTGTTTAATCATGTTTCTTTATAGGAGTTCTGTCTGTGTGAGGTAGAGCGAGCACACACACACAACCTGTACTAGTCAGCTGTTTGACCCGAAACTCTTGAACCTGGTTACTGTGGGTCACCTGCGTCAATAACGGTTGGATGCAGCTCTTCCTGAAGAGAAACACCTCGCTCTTTATTTCCTGATCTCTCTTTTTGTGCGATGGAGCGATCAAAGCGCAGATTTTGTAACATAAAAATGCCAATAAGCGTGGCTGTATCATATATCACAGCCTTTGTGCGACGGTTGGGTGTGCGTTTGTTCTCATAAGAATCACTGGTGGATATCCTCCTTTGCTTGCCGGCTCTGTGCTGCCATCATCTTTCATTTCTGACAGGCTTTGTAGCATCGCCGGGGCAAGCTTGGGCTTGCACAGCCAGCCCTCCCAAGGTCTGAGGCATGCACACACACATTCACACACACACATTGATACACACAAACACAACCTCTCCTCCAATCAAATCGAAACCTTGTGAATGCCCCACAACGAAATTGCTGATTTTGGCGAGAATGCAGCTCTTCAGACGAGGCCAATCATCTGTGGCTTCTGCTAAAGAGGCTACAGTCGCACGCTAACCCGTCTGACCTCCAGCCATCGCCAAGGAGAGGGGGAAACATTTAGTGGTGGCGTTTTTTGTTTCAATTTGGCAATTATCAGCTCAAGACAGAGTCACCTCCAGAGTCTGTGAGGGTGGCTGGTTGTGGAGTCATCATTACAGTGATGGAGTGGGTTGGTCTCTAAGTTATTCGAATTCTTTTCACAAAAAGGAAACTTTATTTTTAATTTTATTTGTGGAAACCGCGCCAAGTTTTCAGCGCACAGCAGCGGTTGCTAGGAGATGTGCGGTTCACTTACAGGCTCCATGAAGGCCCTCTTTAGCACTGATTATGTACCTTTGGCGATTTACAATCCACGAGTTCCCTTTACAACATTAAACAAAGTGTCGTGCTGCTAAGTTTGTAGTCCACTTAGAAAGTGGAAGGCAGCAAGCTAGGCTAGGCTAGTTGCTTGCTGAGGTAAGCGCTCCACTAGATGTTCAACTCTGAGTCAAGTCAAAACAAACACCAATAATTCATACAGTGTACTGATTTTTCTGCTCAGATTTCAGCTCAGCTTTAATACAGAATGTATAATGTTACATATGTGGAGCAAAGTTGGATGAAATAACTAAATACTAACAGGACACCCAGCCTGCAATTACCATGTCTGGTCTCGAAACAATCTGCTCATCCAGCATTTCCTTTATTCTTCCTCTCAAGTTGAACGGCGAACAATTTGTCCTTAACAGTTTTCCTGTCCATTCAAACTGCAGGTCTAGCTTATTGGGTACATAAAACCAAATCCCTCCTCTTTCACCCCTGACAAAAGTACATAAACCCGACAGCTCTATCGTCCTGCCTCTTTACCTGGTAGTATAGTTAGCAGACACAACAAGTGTGGTGCTGGCTGTTAACAGGGGGGCCTAGCCGGTCCTGCCAGGCTCTTTATGGTCCAGGGTGGGTTGCAGCAGTGAATGGGCCCCTGCCAGTAGCCAGCGGTGGTCAGGGCTATACATGGGAGAGGGTCTCGGCAGGCAGCTATTGTCATGGTAAACGGGGGATTGAATGGAAGAGGATGGGCAGGACACACACACATAAAACAGAGGAAAACATGAGGAGGGGAGGGAGGGAGAAGAGACAAACACCCGACCACCTCAGAGATGGCACACATATAAGCTGGCAGACAGGCCTTGTGCATCCACCTTTATGAGGGACTTCAGTTCAGGCATATATTAAACACTATACGCACACTGTTCTTAACAGTGAACACTTAAAATTTCACTATTCTTTTCAACACAGATTCTCACCTAATGGGACAAACTGAATCTAACTGCTAAATGTATGAAAGCTGAATAGAAATGATACAGTTGCACTAATGTGAGGTGGAAAAATATTTTGCCATCTCAAAAGCACATACATAAATATGCTCCCGATAGCATATTGGCTCGCAAATGTTTCAGTTTCCTTCCTCTACAGAATGACTTTAACATCCCAGAATGTAACATATCTGACCGCTGTGACATCAAACGTCACACCAGCAATCATTACATGCTGCACAGCTCCAATTTTAAGGCCATTAGTTGGTGCACTAGAATATCAAGTGGATTTCTGTGTTTTCATGTGTCAGAAAGCTGTTTCACTGATGTTCAGGAAGCCTATTATCTGTTTTCTATTTCAACCCTGTTAATGAAAATGCAGTTAGGTCATATTTCTGCAATATTTTGAGTTATATTAAGGGTTGCACATGGATTTTGCCTTTATGAGCTATTTATGAAATGGGTTATAATAATAGCAACTATAAAAAACGACCAGCTTAGTGACAAATAGCGACTAAGACTAGCTTCCGCCGAAATGTTGTCTTTGTTGTTGTTGTTTTTCCCGAAACTGTATCTGTATCTGTATCATATCTCAAGCATGAAATTCACTTGTAAAAGCATATATTAACTGAAAATATTTGTAATTTACATTAAATAAATGTTTAACGACGTATTTAATTTGTTACTGACTTTGTACATTTTTTAACATATGTCACTTTTACTATGTACTTCAACGTCTGTAAAGGAGAAGCATGAATGCTACTGTTTTCCCTCTGCTAACATACTCTAAACGTGCACTCCACCGATGTAGCACTGCACTCTTTAGAGCTTTAGTCGTTTGGCTGCCAGTGGGTGTATCACACGATAGCCTAGTATTTATTTGTTATTAAGGTAAAAAAAAAAAAAAGAAAAGAAAAAGAAAGTTGCACCTTTTCGGCTGAAGACAATGGGAGCATTTGTCAGCTGCCTTGGGGGGTGGGGGGGGGCAGAGAAAGGGTTAAAAGGCTCCGGCTGCCTGATAATCCTCCACCGTTAAAAGCCCTCCAGTAAGACGTGACGTGTGTGAGGTAATCAGTAAAATATTCAAGTGTGCCAGTTAGTGCGTATACACACACACACACATACAGACACACAAGCGCATACACCACTGAATGGACAAAAAGGGAGGGAAAAGACTGAGTAGAGGAGGGAAGAAAAAGAGAATAAACACTCCTCCTCTCACTCTTTTTGGCTCAGCTCCTCTTCTTCGGTCTCTCGCTCCCCGCTGTGTCAATACAATGTGACAGAAATGTTCACTCGAGTTCCCTCTCAATAAAGCAAACACACACGGCTGATATGACCTTTTTCCCTTTCTTCGCAGTCTTGTGTTCCTCTGTCTTCTTCTTTTTCTCTCCTTTTCTGCTGGTGTTGTGTGCAGTGAGCAGTAAGACCACCTCGTGAAACACAGTTCTCTCTGTGTCTCGCGTTGGCCGTGACCACTGTGACAAGATTACCAGCCTTTTCCAGCTTCCCGCACACAATGCCGGGCATTTTCCATTCTTGGTAACAGGTGTAATGTTCTCAGGTTGTAGTGTGGACAAAGAAAACTGAGCTTTGAGAAAACACTTTGGTATTTTGTCAACTTTAAAATACTTTGACGCAGCCGCAACTTTTGACTCATGCCAAAACAGCAGTCAACACACAGGTTTGTCCTGCAGTGACAAGAAAACTGTCTGTCACTCCTTTTGCAGGGACTTCAACGCTAAACATATTCATTCAGAAATTGTCACCACCATAATTCTCCCCTCCCCGGCTCGGACGGGCCAATCAGTCTCTGGCCAGCGATCTTCAATTGCCCTCTGTGTCGCAGCATCAAGCATTCAAAATTTGGCATTTAGATGTTTAATTGACTGTCACTGATAATGGGATTGTGTTCATTCAACCAGGGTGCTACGAGGGGTGGCACAAAGCCTATGAACCTGTCAGAGAGAGGAGGGGTGGGGTGGGGGGGGGTAGAGAGGGAGACACTGACCCTCTTTATTCCATATTATTATCATTATAATAATAATAATTACTATTATTATTCTATATAACATATTCCATAGTCAGTATTTAAGTGAGCAATTTAGGCTGTTAGTAGCATTTGAAAGTGGAAATGTTTAAGTGACACCTGTTGTAAAAAGTGTACTTTAAGATAGTTTATGGCGGCTGATGTTTTCATTTTTCCTGTCCATGTTAGCTGGTAACAAAACAACACTAAGAAATAAAATCCACAGTCCAACTGAAGCTAATATGATGCGTCAGCAGTCTGAGTTAGAAATGCACTTATTTTTACTGAAGGAGGGACGGTCTTTTACTTCTTCTCATCTCAGATGCATATTGTATTTTATTCATCCCTCACTAGATTCATAAAAAAAAGAGTTACAGAGGTATACAATATATTACATTGCGTTTTTTTCTAAGTAAAGGGTAGCTTCCATAGAAAATATTAATAATGCCTGGGAGGGCTTTTATTTTCTATTTTAAAAAAAGATTCTGTCCCCACCCCAATAATTTCCGTACAGTCCCTTAGCTTTCCGTTCTCTATGACACATTTATTTGAAGCTCAATTTTTAGGTGGGGCAAGTCATGTCACCTGCAACATCTGTTAAATTTTTAGCAGCAACACAAGTTGCAGAAGTGAGCTATTATCAAGGATTTTAAAGAATTAAAATCAGTAAACGGCACTGTTGGTCTGAAAGTAGTGAGTAGGCGTGCACAGACGCAAAGGCCACTCTATGCTGCGCGAATAATAAAGACGTGTCTGCACAAATTTGTGAAATAAGTTGTGACACGTCTGAGTATGAGTTGTCACATTAACATAAAATCGTAAATCTGTGGGAGGCTAGCTAGCTACAGCCAACGTCTGTACTGTCATTGACTGTTTAAGGCAAATATACACAGACTGGCTGGCAAAATGTTGCGTCTGAACACACGTTGACATTTAACTGTCACCATTTCAGTGTAAAACACCTGGTTTGTTCTGTGTTTTAGCTCAGTGATAGAGCTTCTGTATTACTTTATGTCTTTCCATGCAAACAAAAGGCAGAAGCATGGGCTGGCTTCACACGTACATCTCACACACACACGCGCGCACGCACACACACACACACACACACACAGAGCTCCGTGCCCAATTCAGTTTGCGGGTAGTTGGCCTTTTCCCTGCCGCCTCCCAGAGGAACATAGATGTAAACTGGCATTGTTGGGGGGCTGAGCTGAGGGTGGTTTTTAATAGCTCATGATTACTCTGGAGAAGGAGCGCCCCATAATTACAACCACAAATGATTTCACGCCCCTCACCCCCACGATGTGCTCTGAACCTAATCACAGGGAAGCACAGAAGGAGTGTAGCGGAGGAATTGGCGCCTCGACAAAAGAGATTTCCCCTTTATTTGCTGACAGGGAATCGAGAAAATTAAATGTGGCACGTTTCACAGAGTAAATGTACTGTACCACTGAATAGGGAGAGAATTATTCCATATATACTGCGTCTCGAACGTGCTGATCAAAGTTTCTTTTGTGATTGTGAGTGGGGAAGAAGGTAAAACACACACACACACACACACACACACACACACACACAAAGGAGCCTTTGCCTAAATTCCTACTAAGGTCCAGAGATGCTAACGTTTAGAGCATGATTTCATTTTTTTGCATTTTAAATTTATAACTCTATGGGATATTTAAAGTAACTTAGTACATGCCATTTATTCCAAATTATCTCCAAATTGAATGAAGACAATCCCGTTCATTACATTAAGTACAGCTGTAAAACACACAATTCAGAGAACACAACAGACTAGCAGCAGTTTTATTTATTGTTACGGGATACATGTTGATGAGATGCACTCCTTTTACCAGTCCCACAGTTAAGACCTCCCATTTCCCAGACAAATCACTCTGTCTCCTTCACTGTCTGTCTTCACTTCGCTGTCCTCCGTCACGTGTTTGTCAGCTTTTTTCTTTAGTTCTTCCCAACAGTTTCTCTCGCGTAACCTACTGACATCATCCTTTCATCTCTTTCCCGAAAAGCTCGAGAAGGTTTATTTGTCATTGCCTCACTTGTGTTTGCTTCTTTTACGAAGATAGTGGGGCGACGTGGGCCTTTAGATGCATTTCAGAAAGACTTTGTGCATTTTGCAGCAATTTAAAGTCATTTTTCCAAAGAAAAAGGATTGTTGGCGTCTTCAAACATGGCTACAGTCTTCCACACACACACACACACACACACACACACACACACCTTCACATGCTTTGATACTACCTAACAATCGCACTGAGTTAGCATTCTGCCCACACATCTCTTCTGCCCAGCCCGTGCCAGCCAGCCAGCCAGACACACAAACACATAATGGCCAGACTACATGTCCTTAATGGAGGTGCAGACAAATAGAGGAATGCTGGGGAAAGGATGGTGCAAACCCTACGTCTGCCCACATCAGCCAGCCCTCAATAGAGATTGGCCAGGAACGCGTAAACTGGCCATGCAGGAGTAAAATAGTAAAATGGGGCTTCTCTTCTTCTTCTCTTTCATTGTCTGACTCTTACGTCTGAAAGAGAAAATGCTGGAACGCGAACAAGTGCGTGACACTCATCCAAAACTTTAACATTTACTTTACATTACATTTTACGGGCATTTAGCGTGCAACGGAATAATGGGCTTGTTTTTCTAGATCACTAGAAGAAAGCAATTGTACGAACTATACAGTGGTTTCCAAACTTTTGTGTTTGGTGTATTTCAACCATTTATCAGCTTATTTATTTTAGCTTATTTATTTAAACAAGCTAAAATAAATTTTTAGCTTATTTATTTAAACAGCATATCCATTCTGTGACCATTTATCCAGCTTATTTTTCTTTTAGCTTTCTAACAATTCTTTTTAGCTTACTTGCTAACAATTTCAGTAATGTATCCATTGTTACTTTAAGCTAGATGAACCATTCATCTACTTTTCACATTTTATCCAATACTTCTAGCTTTCTATTTCAACCACTAATCCTCACTTTTAGCTAACTCTTAGCTGCTAAAATTGCTAGCTCACTTGCTAACTACCTTTCTTGTACTCTCAATCGTAACATGTAGTGTGCAGGTGTTACAGCAGTGGCTTTTTTTCAATCATAATTCCTGTTCCTTCAAATTACCTCCGCTACTTCACAATCTTTCCACGTACCCTCTGGAAACTGCAGAGGAGCCCCGTGGAGGAGAAGCACCCCTGGTTGAGAATCACTGAAGGCCAGAGCTATACAGTAGTGTCTTTGTAATATTCCTGATCCTACACTTCTCCCAGAAATGACAGACATTTCTTAAACTGCTGAAATAAACATACAATTCAAAGCTCTTGTGCTCCAGGATGCTGTAATCCTGTAATCATGACTCTGATATGTGTTAAGATGCATCAGGTTTCTCAAGCACTGGGTAATTTTAGAACAGTGTCCTTTGTATTCCTCCAATGAAATACAAGAAACATTTCATCTCACATTTACCTCATTAATATTTCCCCTAATGATGCTCTGCAGCCTCGGCGGCGGAGGTGCCCCAGCTGTCTCCTTCAGGAGAAGAGTAAACAAGCTGAGAGCTCTCTGCAGCCGCAGACACAGACCGCCATGGCCTGTTACTCTCCCCACCACTAATTGACCATCGGCCAAAGGACAAACCTCAGCCCTTCTGCTGCGTCCCTCCCCCGCTCCCTCTCATCCTCTCTTTGTGCACGGCTCCCCTCGCCACCACCTTCCTCATCTCTCGCGCATCCCTGTCTTTCATCTGCTGCCTCTAAATGTGTCCGTCGCTCAGTCTTCATCTTCCCCTCCCTTCGTTTCTCTCGCTTTCTTTCATTTCATCTTCTCCCCTCTTCTCGTCTGCCAGCGCTGTCTGCAGGCTTGCATAATAAGCTGGACCGGGCTGCCGTGGGTCTGGTCCAGGTCTGGCTCAGGCTCAACCCGGCTCATTACAGAGAATACACTTGTCTGTCCTGCCTCCTCCTCCTTCTCCTCCTCTGCCTCTCTTTGCTCTCAGGATCTACACGGGCTGAGACGTGTGGATTCAAATGGTGAAAAGGCACAACCAAGTGTCTTTTGGGATCAAAGACAGAAACAGGGAAGACGCTGCGTTCACACCAAAACCGTTCACACCAAAACCAAGGGATGTCCCTTTTAAGATTTTTGTCCTGTATGACACAGATCTTGATCTTTTGAAGAAAGCCACACATTTTGGAGAAACCGTGACGATATGTAAACGTCAGATCAGACAGTGAGACAAGAAAATATACAGCTGCTCAGCTCAGCCCAGCTAACATTAGCAAAGAGGACAATGAGTCGCAACAACTGAAAGAAATGTAAAAAGTCAACTTGTTTGCTGCTCAGAAAGACACAGAAAGAACTCCACAGAAAATACAACGTTTGAAGTGTGTTTGAAACACAATGGAAATAGACGTCAGCTAGCAAACATGTAACTAAATAAATTGGAATAGATGTCCTCTACTCCTGCACAGAGTAAAGAGTGTGTAAGCTGAAAACATGAACATGATCAGCTAACTGTAGACCTAGCTCACTGTGTAGTATTCTGGTCCTGATGCTACTTTATCACAGATCAGTGCAACATTATCGGCTCTGTCTTGATTTGAGGAGGTTGATACTCCAGTGAACGGTCAATTTCAGTGTTTGAGTTTTGGTCAGATCCACAAATAAGAAATCTATTTGTCCAATATGTAAAAAAAAAAAAACAGAATATAAATGAATTACCTGCAGAGTGTTTTGATTTATTGGCTGATTGCACTGAATTGTCTGCTGACTCTGTACTTATTCCTTGATACCAAACGAGTAAATCGCCTACAACCAAACAAGCACTTCAGTACGAAGCACGAAGGCCTGCGAATGTAACCAAGGAGAAACAGATAGTAAAAGGACAGAAACCGACTCTCTTTTTTGTCATTTCTGCTCCTGGACTTCTTTCTACCAAGTGTTTAACCATGCATGGAGGGCTTTGATACACACAGGGAAACAACAACTGTCTCTTTTTCATGGCGTCACAGTGGACTTTGTGTGACTCCTGTGTCATGTTAAGGAGGCCAGTCTGGCACAATTAGAACTTGCCTCTCTCTTCACTCACGACTGCTCACCCCTGACTGTCTGCATGTCGCTTTCAAATCCACTTTATTGGCGAGAGCATAGCTGAGAGACAGAAAACGTATGCTGCGCTTTCTATTCAGATTGCCGGGTGTGCGGCGCTACCACCTCTCACGTACCTTCAAGGCCAAAGAGCGACGTTAAGAACAGAAAAGACTGGCATGGCTATAATGTTTTAGCACTTTTTTTTTAATCTAAAAAGTGTTCAATCAGTCTGAAAAATGTCAAGCCTTGAAGGAGATCAAGAGCGCGTCAGACAATGACAGGTCAGTTAAGTGAGTTCTCCAACCAAAGGACTTTTGTTAAAACAGGTTAACTTATTTTAATGTGGCAGAGACATCTTCTGTCCAGCAGATAAACTTTTGAACAATGAGCAATATGCATAGATTAAGGATTTTTCAATGGGGGAGAAGAGGGAGATAAATACAATTCCAAGTAATTTTCACGTGTCTTAAAATATGTCTGGAGGGGTCTTTAACAAACGTTACTGCTTTAAGTAAATGTTTCTACCAAGCTTCCAGTGTTGCTCAGTAAAGAAGTGAATAGTCAAGAATGTAAGCTATTCAACCCTCTGACAGGCACTTCTGATGGAGTATACTGGCCCCTTTTACAGCTAACATCTGTAACAGTCGGCTGTTTAAACACAAAGAGTCCAGCGGTCCAAACTGTACAAATGATGTGAGGTTAACGTTTTTTCTTTAATCTTGTTTGTGGCATATTGGACGTTTTTGTATAGAAAATATGTCACTTACAATGAGATAACCTTTTTATATATCGGTTCATGCATTGTCGCGCCAACTCATTCTGAATTCGGATTACATCTTGACGAGTAATGCAATTCACTGCTGCAGGTTCAAAAGTAGAATGAGTGACCCAAGGGTGCACTACAATTTCAGGTCACACCAAGGTTACATTTTGTTAGGCCACTAATTGGCCATGAAGGGCCCGGTTCGCCATCAGGGACAACGTGTTTACTCTCACCTTGTTTTCTTGTCTCAAGTTATCCTGGCATTGCTGCTGATGACTCTCTTAAATCTGTCATTTACACAAAGAATTCCACAAGTGTGGAAATATTTAAGTATATCTGTGTGATCTACTCTTTTGTTTCATTATAGTTCATCATGTTGTGTGTTGTAACCTTTAATGTAAAGTAACTCGTCGTTCCCTAACCCAAAGCATTGTTTACAAGTGGTTTCCTGTGCTTCTCTGTTGATGGTGTCACATGCTCATCTCCCCTCATTACACCACCTATTTCCTCACTCATACTGGTTCATTTCCAGCATTGGTCTCTGCAGTATCCTCCCCTCTCTCAGTTACCTCTTCTACTTCTCTCATGTCCCCCGCTCTCGTCTTCTCTGACTCATTAACAACTCTCCGTCGTGTCTTCGCACCATGGTGCTGCCTCTCATCTCCCTCTCCTCTGTCGTGTCCACGCTGTTCTTTCTTCACCTCTCCCTCCATCTCCATCTCCCCTCTAAGCCTCTCTGTCTCTTTCTCTCCCCGTTCTATCGCTTTTTTTCCCCTTCACCTTTTCCCAGCGGAGTTCTCGGATTGGTTTGTTCTCCAGTGGCTAATTTGACTGTTCTACTTGCCAACCTAGCAGCAGGAGCTCTCTCTCTCTCTGTGTGTGTGTGTGTGTGTGTGTGTGTGTGTGTGTGTGCGCTACACTTCTCCCCTGCCAGCTGCTGTTATACAACACTCATTTTTGCTTCTACACACAAACACCTCACTTGCCAGCAAATATGAACACACACGTACACACACACACACACAATCACAGTCTAAAAGTGGGCCATCATGTTTTTTTTAATCACTGTTTCATTCATGCCTTGACTGTTTGTACGTATGTGCGCAGGCGTTTGCTCTATCAGCATCCGTGTGAAGTGGAATGATACTGTATGCTGTGTGTATTATCTCAGTGAGGGTGATGGTGAAGATGACGATCTGAGGCTTCAGCCGTCTATACGTCTCCTCCTCCAGCAGCTCTCCACATGACAGACAGGCAGACGGGCGTGAAGTTAAAGCAAAGCAGCAATTGGTTCCAGCGAGCAAAGTCTAATCAGCACATCAAGCATGAGGTCCTTAAGTGGCTCGGCAAAGAGGGCACACACACAAATGAAATGCATATGTATCTACATGCAAATGCAGAGTTAAATACTGAAAGCCACACACAAATGCGTATCTATAAACCAAAAGAAACATACAGGCTGACAGCTATCACCGTGCTCTAATGGGACTGCTTTGAACTCAGAGCAGCAGAGCACATGATGTGCTAACAGACTGATGTGCTAAGCACATATCCGTACAGAGTCACACACATACACAAATACACACGGCTCGTATGAGCCCGATACCTTACCTGTCAGAGGCAGGTGTGGTCTCCGAGGACCCAATCAGTTTTAATTAACCCCTTGTGGTGGGCGGGGGAGGGGTGAGGGAACGAGACAGGAGAAGAAGAGTAGAGAAAAAGAAAACCGAGGGAGGAGAAATTTCATTTGTCATTGCAGGAGATATGGGTGAGAGATGAGAATTAACAGAGAGAAGATAACTTGAAAAACTGTCATTGATAAGATGAAGATGACTTACAGAACACCTTGATTATTTAGATTGAAAGTGAAGGTATTTTTAAAGGAATTTAAGGTCCCATTTAAAATGTAAATTTTCAAATGTATAAACAGTATTTTTGGGGCTAAATGACAGCATTGAGGGGCAGACCAGGTTTACCCAGTTAAAAGTAATGTGCTCGGCTGGATGCTGATCAGCGATGGGGGTGGGGATCAATAGCATTTTATTTATTATAATATGAATCCAAATCTGCTTATCAAATCCAAATATTTTTTGATATTTTATTTGTTTGGTGGAGAATATATAAAAAAAATATGAACTTTTTATTTCACTCAGTATCATATTGAAACCACAGAGGTTCTGCTGTGTTGAAAGGCCGATGAGCTTTCACCACATGTTGTCACTGCTCTGTGACATCCATTAACCCTGTCCTAACTCATTTTTCCTTCTGCCCCACAATGTCTTCACTCTTTTCCTTTTCCTACCCTTTCGTGGAAATGTGAGACAAAAAAGGAAAACCTAGAATAAATGAGTGGAGAGACAACAAATGCAGATGCTTCCAGGCAGTGCACAAGGGTTTGGTGTAACACATACGCCATTGCAGCCGCAAATCTCAACCCAATTAAACATAAATGGGAGGTTCTGTTGTGGCGTGTTAGTGCCGTCCACCACCCTCCTCAAAACTGTTCAGGCAGCTCCTGGTTTCTCACAATCCTCACTAAAATATGATCTGTCACCTGCGTGCCTCTTCCCTGATGAATGATGTGAACACAAAGACAAAAGGAGCCTGACACTGACACAATGACAGGCGGTATTTATGCTGTGTCTTTTTCACGCACCCTCACCAACACATTGACCTCACATTCATTATTAAGGGGTTGGTAGTTAGTGCAACTAAGGCCCGGTAGATAGGGTGTCGCTCCGCAGTCATCCTTATGTAATAAGAGGTGATTTCCTGAGAAGGCCAGGATGAGGTCGTGGCCAGTTAACAGACGTCTGTGACCCTCACATGTCGCTTCGCATGTTTGGAGATTAACATTTGGTTTTTGTTGCAGACCGAATATGAGCGTATGTGAGACAGCCGTGCATAATTCAGTTCACTGCACAGACGGAGGAAGGAGACGAGGTTGGGGTAATCTGGAGGAAAAGCTGGATTTGAAATGTACTTATGTGCATGTGTCCTGTATGTGTTGTGTGTGTGTGTGCTTTGTTTGAGAACCCCTGCATGCGTCCATGAAAGTGTATGTGTGCTGTGTACAGCTCCCCCCGGGGAGCCAAATGCTCCACTGCTTCACAAAGCAAATCGCAGCTAATCAAATAAGAGCCCTCAACAGCGCGCAGACATGGTGAGAAGAATGGAAGAACAATGTGTGTGTGTGTGTGTGTGTGTGTGTGTGTGTCTGGGGAAGGGGGTGGTGGAGGCAGTCTAGTGGCTTCAAGAGGTCCTGGATAGTAGACGTGGGTGGAAGGAAACACACACACCTGCACAACCTTGTACTGCTGTCAGAGACACACGAGCATGGACAGACGAACATACTAATGTATCACACACACACACACACACACACACACACACACATGGCTAGACATACACACACACATGGCTAGACATACAGTAGATACATAAATGCAGCAGTCAAGTGCCAACATGTAGCATCTTTTGTCTTGTCTCTGTTTCTTTGCTTTTCAGTTAGTCGCTTTGACTTTCTCTGTCTTTCATAAGTGGCCTTGTGGGAGAGAGATGAAACGCTGATGGTGAAATAGTAAAATACTTTTTGCTGATTTCAGAGTCTAACTGGTGGCTGACTGCGGATTGCATTTTGATTTATTCCAAATGGCGAAATATATGGATTTGTCGTTAAATTATGGATAATTCATGCCCAACCTGGGGTTTTGCAGTTGCCAGGGGATACATGGGAGTGGCCCAACTAATTTGAAAAACAAAATAGTAATTGATGATTTGATTGAAATATACAGTCAGTTGTAACACCTAAAAGTCATGTTGTCATTGGGATTGCATGAAAACTGGTTAGCAAGCGAGAAGAGTTGAAATAGTTAGTTTGCATAATAAGAAGTGATTAATTGAGTAATAGTATAATGGTTGGAATAGTTAGCTCAAAGTAACAGATGAATGTTGAAACATTCAGATTCTGCCACTCCAAGCGATAGTACGAATGCTAACTTGACCAAACACTGACAATTCAATTGTATGAAAAGAATATTGTAACAATATCCACTCATATGTTGCGTTAACATGCACTTTCAAACCAGTTGAACATGAACCCATTTGAAAGTTGATGGGTGGTGTTGATGAATGAGCTCTTCTGGCAGGGATGCAGGGGTACTTTAGACAAAAAACAAGTTCTGAAGCAGGAACATGTCTGTCTCAGACAGGACAGCACTAACGTGGAGCTGCCTCAGGACAAAAAGTTGCACATCGTAACGCGATCCTGGTGAGATTCTTTGTGACCGTGAATCCTGGAGCTCTAACCAGGAGTTTCCTGGCGGATAATCAAGCAGAGCAGCAGGCCAGATTGAGGAGGTTGGTCCAGACTTGTTTTCTGCTCTGCTCCTTGGCACCGACGTTGACGCTGTGTGAGTGGCAGAGCTCCAGCGCTGTCCTGGCTCGCTTTCTACGCTCTCGTCCATGCTCACCCTCCCGACACGCTGCCCTCTGGCTAGCCCTCCATGTGTGGGTATGAGTGTTTGCAATCGTCTGACAGTGTGAGGGTTCATGCGGTTGCATCTGTGTGCCTGAGAAATCTGTGACGGGCTTGAGTGTGCAGAACTGTCTCTATGCTATGTGTGTTTTGTGTGTATGTGTGGCAGCTGTGCGCCCTCCTCCTGTCTGCCTGTGGGACAATCAGCCGCTCTCGGCGACCACAGAGACCGAAGGCACAGGGCAAGAATGTCTTTCACTGACCAAGTGATGGATGCCAAGATGCACACATACACGCACACACAACCCTTAAAAGAACACACGTATAGACTGACACACACAGGTTGCTTTATTATTTATCCATACAATTTCATTATGATTTTCTTTTATGACGTTGGTGTGTGTGTTCTTTATTTGAAACACTTAATTTTTCCAGTTACGATGAATCCCTATTCTTAAGGCCCGGTCCATGGAACAAATAACTAAAGGTCAGCAAGCTAGCTAGCCCATAGAGCTTTCCGCCCTCCTCTTCAATCACTCTTCATTGAATAAAAAAATGTTTAATGTTGAGAATAAGATGCAAGGTCGGAGTAAACAGCACATTACAGAGGCAATAGAAAGACACCCTAAGAGCAATTATGACTGACTACAACAGCATGTTAATGTTGTGCTTGGTTAGCCGCTCGCCAGTAGTTCACCAACTAGCTCTGCAAGTAGTCCGTACGTCACCAGGCCTCAAGCACAGACCATTTCAAAAGGAGGTGCAGCTAAAATTCACTTTCTGGCGTGACCAGGTCTTCAGCACCGCCATGAAGAACCTTTTTAACCATTTTTAAATCACATGCTTGTGATCTTCGCCCTGTTGGAATGTGTTTTAGCAACGATGCAACCAGATGTCAGCAATGAAGTTGGTGAGTAAAATAAGAATAAAATCCCAGGTTCTAAAAAAAGAGCTTGTAGCTAAGTGTCTTTCCAAAGGTCTGATAGACACCTGCAGTGTTACAGTCCACAGAGGGTACACTGGGTAATATACACTTATATCTGGTATACTTAAGACTTTAAATATATACAGTGGTGCTCTGCAATATTATATGTGCTGTACTGAAAACACAATACGATATAATAAAGTCATATATGTGCAAATATCAAATGTTAAAAGCTAATGGGAAACAATAGGACATGTGACACCTAATAGAAATTCAGTTCACGACACCGACACAAAGCAGCATTACAAAGGAGTGGCCAATGTTCACAGTCAAATGATCCCTATGACTGGCGTGCTGATGTGCAGTGTACACACACTGATAGGGTTTTTTCCACGAGGCTGACCTCAGTGGAGTTCCTCATCTTAACTGGCAGCAGCGCTGTCACTGAGAGGAAGTCATTGAAAGTCTCTTCTGTGCAGTAACAAGAAAAATGTAAAGGTCACATGGTCCACGCGGGAAAGGCACTCTAAGTACTTAGGAGCGTACCAGATGTCATGGAAATGGTTTATGATGTTGCTGCACCCTGCAGCGAATGTCTAATCCCCAGTGTATGTTCCACAAGTTCCAGCTCTGCAGAGAATCGCTACAGAAACAGGGCAAGAAGAAAACCGGTACAAAAAGAGAATGTGACACATAAGCCCCGAACACTCTTACAAGGGTGAATAGAGCCTCTTTGGCCTTATTACACTGCTATACGTATTCGTAATTGCCATCTGTGTGTGTGCAGTTGTGTTGGCACTCATTTGCACACCTGCATTTGTCTGCGCTACATGCCCCGAATAAATAAAATTAGCACATCAAAACTGAAACAAAATCTAGAGGGTCTCTGTGTGGGTTCACGTGGCGTTGGCAAATTGGAGACCCAGTCTTCATTAGTCATCACCACATTCAGAAGAATAAAGGCTGTTCTGGACAAAAACTCCACCAATAAGGCTTTTGTTGAAGCATAATACTAGGAAGCATTCAGTTTTTAGAGTAATGATCCCTTCCTATTGTATGTAAACATGGCCATGTGCACACTTTGACCAATTATGCAAGTAGGTAAAACCTTAATCTATGTAAATGAAAGACCCTCGCCATACTACGCCGCAGTACTTTTATTCTAATTTACCATCTACAGTTCCTTTCAAAATTTAACAGGCAATCTAAATGGAACCCTCATTAGCATTTCATACATAAACAACAGCCTTTTGGAAAGACTAGGTGTATTTCCTGTCTAAGTCCCTCCTCTTGTGTCAGGCCAGTCTGGAGGCGCATTAATGGACGGGCAGACCACTGAATATAATTCCAGTCTTTTTCCCTTATCAATATGTGATGAGGCCTTCGAAACCAGAGATGGACGCCAGTTTCCCACCAGTTCAGAGAGGCGAAGCTTACTCCTGTGTGTGATTCCTTGCTTCGGTTTGGAAATTGCATTTATCAGTGAGATCTAACACGTATTTGTACATGTAATCACTCGAGCTCAGGGGTTTCTCAGGGGCTATAAAACAGGCTACGGGCGTTTTCTCTCTGCCACTTTTTCCTTTGTGCCACAATGAAGGATCTAATTAGTGAGGGACCCCCATCATGTGTCTTCTATTAGCTGTTCGCCAAAAAGAATAGCTCTGTGGCTATCCCCAATAAATGAGGAGTTGAACCCTCTGTCTATGTCATGCTGGGAGGGACTCTTCTTTAGCAAAGCTGGTTGACCCTGTTTATGCTTGACTCTAATCAGGTGCAGCCCAGAGGGTGACATGATGGCAATAAAACACTGAAGACACCCTCTTCTTGTCTAGTGTTTCTGCCATGTAACCCTCCCAAGCTAAGACACACAGCACAAACACGACGCAGAGCACCCCAGAGGGGCACCAAGGAGGAGGTTATAAACCATTATAAACCAGGTTAGCCTACAGTGACAACCGAGCTTGTTCCTTCTTCTTTGAGCAGGTCCACGTGCTGGGCAGTCCCAGCCTCTCATCCACCGCGGTGAATAGAACCACGGGGCTCTGGCTCCACAGAGATAGTGTTATCTGGGCCGCCACGGGACTCCGATCGCAGCCATGTACACACACTCTCAGCAGGCAGCACACACATCAGCGTGAGTGAAGACAAAGGGACATGTGGACCAACACAAACATTATGGGCGTATAATAACACAAGCTCATGTGCACACGGTCACAGACAAACAGAGACAAATGTGAAAGTTCACACACACGTTTGGGCACAACGGACACTCTTTACCCTTCAACTTGAGCGTGATATTGACACTCCTTCAACCTTCCTTACATTTCATCTGCAAATAGAAGTGACTTCTAGGTCTACAACTGGTAATGGTTCAGCCTCTCTATCAGCTGGAGTGGTTTTCTCCATGCACGGTGGTCAGTGGTCACACGCCACGGCCTTCAACCTGGCTGTAGTCCCTGCTGTTTTTAGGAATCTGAGTTATTCCACCCTTTCCTGGAGATCTCCACACATGACCCGTCGCCGCCGGGAGCCGCGAGCCAGAGGGACGGGGATAAGCCTCATTTCTCCCCTTTTCCTCCACCAATTTCAATTAAAAAGAGATTTGAGGTGGAAAAGCAGATTTTCATACGGGGCTTGCAACCAAAATCCTGGAAAAGGGTGAGAAAATATGCGGTGGTTGGGTATTGAGGGCGTTTTCTAATAGTTACGAGACATGTCTTCTTTGTGGAGAATGCTCTGATAAGACACAGGGTCAACATGTGGAGTGGGCAGCTCATGTGGATGCATGGCCTTCAAGTAGTTAGTGGAGAGAAAGAAATCATTACATTTCATTGCATTAATGTGAGCCTCCACTCTTCATATTCTATACATAGTCACACACACACACACGTCATGAGTCTTTCTTTAATTACCTATGCACCAATGGTTTCTAACAGTTCAGTGTATTTATTTTCCATAACACTAATTTGAGTTAACAAAAGTGTTGATTAGAGAGTTGTTTGTCCTCTCATTAAACTGATTTGACCCTGAGGCACACAATAAAAACTTTTGATTAGCTGTAAAGAACTCACTACAAGCTCTTTTTCAACGTCTGGCCCCTCATGAACCTTTGGGTCTTCAGTCAGAAATCTTCTGAACTGGACATCCTTTGTGCCTTTGTGATCTTTAACTTTTATTCTGTTTCTTTTATCCTTTTTTGCATTTATACCTGTTTATTCATGTTATTTTTAGCCATGCTACCAGTGTGGAAATATTGGTCTTCCTGTCGGTCCACCACTTTGGTTCAGACTAAAATATTTTGACAAATGTTGGATGGATTGGCATGAAATTTGGTGCAGAAATTCATTGTCCATAGAGGATGAATTGTAATCACTTTGATCTCCTGACCTTCCTTCATCAAGTGAAAATGTTATTTTGTTCGATACTTTGGTTACAAATATAAAATAACTGAGACTGATGAGATTCCCCTAAGCCTCAACTGTACTTTATGTTTAGCACTAATTAGCAAATGTTGCATGCTTGCACATTAAACTAAGATGGTGAACATGGTAAAAATGATTCCCGCTAAACATTAGCTGTTTAACTGTCATTGTGCATAGGCCTGTTAGCATGCTAACCATTAGCATACAGCTCTCAGAGCCATTAGCGTTGGTGTAGATTATTAGTCTTCTTATTTTTGCATTGTCATTCGAACCGATTATTGATTTTGGTGTTTAGTGCTAATTAGCAAAGTTTAGCATGCTAAAAACTACAGTGAATATGGTAAACATGAATCCCGGCTTGCTATCAGCATGTTATAGCTAATTGCCAT
The DNA here is from genome assembly GCA_036023655.1 of Nannoperca australis. Classification (NCBI taxonomy): domain Eukaryota; kingdom Metazoa; phylum Chordata; class Actinopteri; order Centrarchiformes; family Percichthyidae; genus Nannoperca; species Nannoperca australis. The sequence continues at coordinate 26,558 of JAVQJD010020024.1, forward strand.
TGTGAGCATGTTAGCAGTGATGTTAGCATTTAGCTCAGGCACAGCTGCTAGCATGACTGTAGATCTCATTTTCAGCATTTTCCCCTGCTTCCCTTACACCAAAAACCACTTTGACCTCATTAAGGTGAGTAAGTGACTTCTGCAGAATTATGAGTATTGTTGTCTCAGTAAAGATTATAGAGTTGAATACACATTCTGTATTAAAGGTAGAATTTACTATTGTGTATTGTACATTATATTGTACAGCTGTTTATGGTATTATACCTACCCCCATGTAGCATATGTTTCAAATACCAAGCAAGTCCAGACCTGTCTCTGCTGATTAATGATAAACCCTGATGGACCTTTTTATCTCTTGATTGCACACACACAGAGCTCTAACTCAAACAATAATTGCGTGGGTGTTTTAATCTCCGATATTTCACAATGACAAATGAAAACATGATCCATGTTTTTATTATTGTTCTTTCTTTAATTGACACCATTTATTGCATCAAGGCATGATTGCATTTTTAAACAGCTTAAAAAAGTACAAATGAAAATAACATGGTAAGATTAAAGAGTTCGTATCAAACTTGATCAATATGATACAATAAGAAAAATCTGGCTTTACAGTTGAATTTATGTACCTGCTCATCATTTGTCCCCCTCAAACCAACAGAGTTATAATCTTCTCAAACATATTTAGAAATTGAGATTTGTGAAAACAAACTATACAAATAAAAAAAGGCATACACCAACGTAATCAATAAGGACAAAAGAAAATCCATCACCCAGTGACAGAAAACAGAACTCTCTTTTTTTCTTATTAATCAGCACAGAAACACCAATGAACTGCATATTTCTCATCAACAAATTTGGCGAAATATAATCAACAAATGTCCAGTTTTGTATATATTTGGAAAGAAAACTGTACATTTAAGCAAGAGAAAGTTGACTTATTGCAGTGTTGAGTTCATTGTTCAATAAGCAACTGATATGGACAATTACAGCATATGCATCACTTTCATTATGGTCAGTAAACTTTAGAAAACATGATTTTAATACGATACAAAATAAAACTAAACATCCTGGAGAAAAAAGCTGTCCTGCTTTCCTATAACTGCTGCCTATCAAAGTGCATAATGTTTGATTTTCACGACTGACAAGAAGGCGATTGATTTCAGGTCTGCTCCTCTTTTCGCTTTGCAATACATAACTGTAGACAAATGGCAAATGCTCCTGCCTAGCTTCATGCTATATACTTTAGTGAATATATATTAAATTGACTATATAACAAAGTCATAAATGACTGATTTCTAATCTCAGACTATGAATTTAAAGTTTTCTTATCTCCATGCTGCTCTGACAACTTCATCTTTCAATATCACAAAACATAGACATTTGAGAAGAATGGCTGATTTCACTGCATGTTAGTAAAAAAATGTTGAATACTAATGTAGCAAAATAGAATCCTGTACATCTTCTCAGTCCCATAATGAGAGAGCTTGTTTGTGGAGAGCGCTGTGAAAGAGGGTGGTTGGGTTTTCTTCACTTTTCTTCTGTCATTTTCATCATTTCCTCCAAAAAAGCGAGCGACAAATAGCTGAATTTCAGTCCAGTTCAGCACTCATTTGAACACATTCTCTTATTACCAGCTGCCTGCCATTTGAGCTGTCATAGTTCCAGAAATCCGACTTGAAAGGATAAGCATATGTCCTGTTTTCAGCACAGAGCAGTCAGCCTTTCTTCAATTTTCTACCATTTGCTTCCATTCATTCTACACAGTGCGATAATCCCTCGCCGCCCACAACTTGAATTTGGTTTCTAAAAGTTTCTCTGTTGTATTGTCATTTCATTGTGCCTGATATATTGGTGTTAATCCCATAATCATGTAGCCCAACTAACTTAATAGTCAGATCAATCTTTGTTTTCTGTGTTCACAGTTCCAGTTCAAGATACGTTTCCATTATCATGTTTGTATTTTAACAAAAGGAGATGTTACAAAAAATAAATTACAAATGCAGTGTATTGCAGAATGATTGGAGGCTGCAGTTCTAACTGTCACCACGGATTTCCTTTTGGGGGTTATATAGGGTTGGACCAGTAATCAAAGATGTTAAAATAATTGGATGTAAATAATCAGGAGTCAATGAGGTTTGGGGTCAAAGGTCACAGATAGGCCTCCACTCGTTCCCATGGCTGCATCTCTGTGAAGAATCCCTCGCACAGGCTGAAGCCCTGATCCAGGGTCAGAGGAATCACCTGCGCCTCTTCTTTGATCTCGTCCCAGGGCTGCAACACCGCCTCTTCAGGCTGCTCCGGGAACAGCGCAGAGGGCTCGTCGAACTGCTGCAGGTGGTGGTGGCTTTGGAGCAGATGGTCGTGGTCCAGCTGCTGCTGCGCATGTTGCTGCGGCATGTGGAGCTCTCCCATGTTGACCGTGCAATCCATGGAGGCGGCGCTCAGTTCCATGTAAGCGTAGGACTGGTGGAGGCTCAGGTGCTGGCTCTGACCCACCACATCGCCACCTCCGCACCACCTCCCCAGCCCCACCGAGTGCTGCCTCCCCTGCATGGAAACCTCCATCTCGCAGCCCAGAGAGCTCAGCGCCATGTTGATGTCCAAATCCTCAAAGGTGCTACAGTTTCCACTGAGAACATCATCGAACACGGACGCCAGGTCGAAATCCCCCCTCAGGAAGTCTGCTTTGTGGGCCTCTGTCGCCAGAAGAGGAGACTCGGTTGCCCTCATAGCCTTGCTATTGTTTTTAGACGACAGGTGCTTCCATTTGCCGCCCACCCCTTGGTAAGGGCAGCCATCTTGGGAGCTGTGATAACCTTGAACCAGTTTGCTCGGTCTGTGGGTGCCACTGCTACTGCTGTTGTAGTGGTTGGCTGACATCCTCCTGCGTTTGAAGATGCCATTGACAAACATGTCAGCATACTGTGGATCAATCTGCCAGAAGCCTCCCTTCCCCGGCTCGTCCTTCTGTCTGGGGACCTTCTTGAAACACTTGTTGAGGGACAGGTTGTGACGAATCGAGTTCTGTGACAAAGACAAAAAAAAAAAAGAAAAAAGGATCATTAACAGGATCCTATTGGCTTTGAGGAAATTTGAGTTAGTCATGCAAAAACTGAATATGCCCGTTTGTCTTTGTAGGGGAGACGAGAACAGAAAGGGGGTGGGTGGGTGGGGGTGTATTGTTGTTGTTTGTATAGGAAAGCAAATGTACCTAATGAGGCTTTCTAGTAACAGCTCTGTGCATTTCAAACGTGATCAGCTGTGCTTAGCTGCCATCTCTCTCAGGAGCCCTCATTAACACACATGTACACACACACACATTAGAGTTCTTTCTCCACCCCATCACCATTCCCCCCAGACAAACAACCCTGTATGAGCACTCTTAAGGAACATGGACATTTATGAGACCCCCACATTAAAAAACACTTGTCCTGGAAATCACCAGAGGCTGAAATTAGACTCTGATCCTGCTGGAGGTTTTCAGATCTACACTACATCTGAGGATTTTTGTTTCCCCCACGTTGATAGAAGAAAGGCCTTGCCTGATGTCCTGCAGGATAAAGACGTGGTGTCTGATGGTGACACTGGGATCAATTGCTCACCCTTCTCTCCCTCACCTCGCCATTTAACTGACTCATCAATAATAGAAGGGGAGTTAGCCGGCCTCGGTTACCTGCCAGCTGGGCTCCGCGTGTCTGTAGTAGCAGAAATTCTCCGTTATCCAGTTGTAGATGGTGGACAGAGTCACTTTGGGCTGTTTGCTGGCCTGCATGGCCATGCAGATGAGAGAAGCGTAGGAATAGGGCGGTTTGACTTTAGGGTTGGTCTTGTAGTCGACTTCAGTGGGCGGGCTGGCCTGCACGGGGATCTGTGGGTAGACGTTCCCGGGATGTGCGCAATTGGCGAACCGCGGCGCCGCAGTGGAGTCGCTGCCGGAGGTAACGGGGCTCCCGAGGTACGGAGGCATCCCGGTGGCGGCGGTGTCCCCGGCCGGCGGGCTGGAGGGAGAGTCGGTGCCACCTCTGGGGAAGCCGAGCCGCTTGAGAAAGAGGTGCTGCTGGGAGGACGGGCAGCCCGGCCCGGCTCCGTTGGGTCGCTCCGGGTCAGCGCTGAGGATGGAGAAATTCTGTAGCCAATGGAGGCTGGTGAGGCTGTCGTCCAGGGGGGCAGAGTCGGACCCGGTGACCTGGTCCTCCGGGTAAACCGCCAGCCATTTCTCCTTAAACTTGTTGGCAATGTCGGGGCTCGTCAGAACCGGCATCCTGGCTTCGTGTGAGGGCTGAAAGCGGCCAACAGACCTTCAAATCGGCATCTAAAGTTCTAAATAAAATAATAAGTACAAGAAAACACTGTTAATTAGATTACTCTAAATCACCCAGATGTCAAATACATCCCCACGGATTTAATACGCTACTGTTTGGTCAAAATATCCCAAACAAGTAATATATGAATCCCACAAATGACCAAATGGTGCGTAATTTCCTACCTCCGGTGCAGCCTTTTCGGAGGAGATTCTCTGTGTGCACCTGTTGCGGTCCGTCCCTGCCTCTTCTCTGCGAGGACTCAGCGGCGCATCCAGTGTCTGCGCAACAAGTGCGGAGGGGGGAGGGCGAGTAGCATCCAGCAGCAGCAGCAGCAGCAGCTCGCGTGGAGGACGAGAGGGGGGGGGGGGGACGCCGCTCACTCAGGACAGATCCATGCCGTCTGCTGCTTATCCAAACGCGCGGTTCTGTTCGAGTGTCTGCAGGAGATCAAGACGTGAGAATGTGTGGAGGCGAAATAAGTCTCTCTCTCTAGAGAGAGACTGCCCACCATCCCTTTAAACGCCTGAGGGGATTTCTGATTGGCTGGACATCTTTGCTTCTCCAGGTTTCGCTTTAACTCTCCCTCTCTCTGTATGTGTGTGTGTGTGTGTGTGTGTTTAGTCAGTCAGTCAAGAACAGTCAGTTTGTCGTTTACCTGCCTTAATCTTCGTCTGTGACCCGTGTGGCGCACGTTAGCCCGCCCCCGCTGAAAAAGACGCGCCACAGGTCCCGCTTGGAGCGCACTCATGCACCTGCAAGGAAAAAGCAGCCCACTTTATCCGATAAGTCGGTACTTTTCCCGCGTGTGAAATTGTTTCTTTTCAAAAAAGGCAGTGGTGGGTTGTATTTTCAGGTCTGCACAATTAAATGATCATCTTAAGTTCCTGTTTTTCCTCATTTTAAAGGTACCATTCACTGGATTTCAGTCCTAAGTGGCTCATGATACAAACCGTTTGGTGCAGTATTTTATATTATTGTTAAATAGGGCAAATATAATCCAGTGGCAATGTAAAAACAAAATCACAGATCAGTGATTTTGTGCAAGAAGTAAAACAGCAGAGATAATGCAAATATCAACAACTGATCATTCTGTAACTCTCATCAAGCCAGTCATGCTGCTGGTGCAGCAAAGGGACTTTGTAAGAAAAGAAAAAAGAAAAAAATGGGTTGTTATCCACCATCAAAATGCATCCATGTTCGGCATACACCTAAATTTAACGAGGCACAGTGAGCGTGAGGCCAACCTTTATTCTGTGTACGTAGAAAGTGAACGCCAGAGGCAATGTAACTCATGAGGAAACACTGCCACCCAGATGATGTATACTGCATTGCAGCGCACCAGAGGGCCAAACCACAAATCCCAGGCACTGATCTACTCATACAACAGGGAGCGTGGAGGCCCTGAAGGTGAGGAAGACCTGGCAACAACCTGGTCGTTTTATGTAAGGGTGCACTTAAGCAAATCAGATTTCTTGTCCAATGGGAACCAGTGTTCATGATACTTTTGTTTATACCACACTGCTTTTTATATAAGGGATGCATCATCCATATCCCTTACAGTGCAACGGGCAGTGTACTGTGTGTTTTCACTGTTTATGTTATAAACCAGACAGCTTGGCAAGGCTCAGTAAAATGCTCTTACTGTAATTTTCTGTACAGCCCTGGAGGTACAGGTCTGGGACATCCCCCTTCTCTTAAATCCTTTGTATGCAAGCTTTCCCTCTTCAGATGTCAAATTAAACCTTTCCATATTCGTCATTTACTTGCTTTGTTTTCTGGCTGAGGGAGGAATTTCAGACAAACAGACGTCACTTGTTACACCTTCATGCTGTTTGTACCCTCCTTTCATTTGCATCCATACCGCAGGCCTTGTCATGCAGTGCCAGCCATTGCTCTTCCTCCCCAAACAGATTTTGTCAACACATCTGCTGAGGTTAAAGCCTTGTGAGTGCGGAGGCTGACAGGGGCTGGCATTCAGCGTAGGCCACTGAGGATGGATGACCTGGCAAAATCCATGCTGCAACACTTGAGAGGATCTGGATACGTCAGGCCAGCTGTTGCAGCCCCGTCAAGGACGCTTGATTTTCAAAATGTCTCCAGGTTTGTTCAGGTTCTAGACAAAGGGCTTGCTGGTGAGACAGGCAAATGTTTGGACAGCTGTTCTTATTGTTGCCAGGCCTCCCGCTGTCCTTCAGCAGGAACTTAGCACACATGAAGTATGGCTACAGTACATCTAATGTTTTGAAAGAGGGTGCTGAGGAGGACTGTTACACCAGTATCTATGTCTTGTTAATAGTACCATTACCCTTTGGAGGGGTTTTAATTGAGAAAAACTAAAACACATGGCAAAGTCCCAGAGTCTGGCTACCAAACTGGGAAGCTCACAACTACATTTTTGGGTAAAGGTGGAGGGCCAGCTGATATTTGTACATACTAAACACTGGTCACTAAACAAAGTTATGCAGAGATTTGAGGTCCTAATCCTCTCGTAGAAGATACAATATGGACACAGTAGATTAATGCAAGGGGGACGTCATTTTAAACCTAATTATACCCAAAAGAATAGTTTGATGTTTTGAAAAACACACTTATTCGCTCTCTTGCTAGAAAATCTCCATGTTTTTGTGCAACATAAAAATAAGATTGTTACCAATGAAGTCAGTGAAAATGCTGTTTTTCAGGTGCGTCTTTTTTTTTGCCAGCAGATGGCTCTATTTCCAATCTTTCCTCCAGCCTCTCTCTCCCAGCTGCTACAAATGTGCCATTGATAAAAGAATGTTTACAGTTTACATTTACCCACAATTCTGAGCGGTGTGAACTGACATCAGAAAGCTGAGTTTACACACAGCCTGCACTAAAACTGCTGCTTTAGGAGCCTGGATGGTTTCCTTTCCCGGGCCCCAATTCATCCACATCAGTGCTTGCAAATTGAAAAGCAGGGGATTTGTTGTTTGGCTTGAATGGTAAGAGTATTCTCGAATATAATAAGCCAAGAAGGAGTGTTTCAAGATTTACATCATTTCACTGTAACTCTATTGTATTCAGTTGTTCACTTATTGTTTAAGGGACCACATGCGTCCTTATGACCACCTGGATGAAACTGGGTGTTTAAAGGTACCACTCTTCTTCCTTAATGTAAACAGGGTATAAACATATTTATTTTACTTAACATTTCTACATTTCTCCACTCAATTTTATTTTGTCTGACACTTCTGAAAAAGAAGATGTATGTAGAAAGCTTTAGATTTGTAAACACTGAGTCAGTGGTACCTGGCAGTAGACATGTGGAATATATCATGCAACCTGGCAATTCTTTACTTAAAATTTACTTTTTAAAATAATATTTATTAATATAAGAAAAGAATCTGGAAGGTGACCTGAAATGTTTATCTGCCACTGACCTCCATCTACCCTGTATTCTCCAGGTGCTAATTTCCTTCCCTGAATATAACCCTGTTTCAAAGCCCGTGTCACCTAACGTCTGGTCTGCCGTTGTGTCATTGAGCAAAAGTAAATGTGCCCAGCAACCCGTAGACGGAAAACCCGTGCTCATGCTATGTTATTACAACAAAGACAAGAAAAGGTTGCAATACCGCCACAGTCCGCACAGATGTGTGCAGATAAACTGCGGCACAGACGGAATGCGCACAGAGTAGAAGTGGTTTATGAGAAGAAGTATGCAGACTGAGCAGACGCGAGACCTCTGAATATGCCCCCATGGCTGTCGGCTGTCCCCTATTTTAACTCCAAGCGATGTAATTGGCGATGGTGGGTTTGTTTACCATATTTGGCAACATTGTGACACAGCGCGCCTGGGAATTGGACGAGAGCGGCCGTCATTCACAAAAGTCTGCCTTCTGGAGCTTTACAAACAAAGCGTGTGCTCACGGGAATTGTAGTCCAAAACAAACCCTTTCTGAGAGCCCTCGAGCGGGGATTCGCCTCCTCTGCGGCGATTTCAGTTCCGTGCATGTGCTGCCATTTAACAAACACTTGCTGTGACGAACTATTTTTGGCTTAACGCATCTTTGAGTGTCAAAATAAACCCGCATCAGACGGCCAAAGACACGCCGATCCGAGACCCTCCGCTCGCAGCATACAAATCCCACCGGCGACGCTCTCATTTGATTGGCTGCGTCCTCCTGTCAATCACGCGACGCTCCTTCCACTACCGCTCCTACAGTAAATATTTGTGTTTGCTCAACCGGCTGTAATGGTGGACGACTGAGGCAGAGGAGCGGAATACAACTAGAGTGTAGAAAGAGAGGAAAAACGGTCCAAAGTCTGTTTCAGAGCCAGTCGCCGCGAGTAGGACACGGGCTTCGTCGAAAATGGATGAACTCAAACATCAAGTCATGATTAACCAGTTCGTCCTGACGGCGGGTTGTGCGGCAGACCAGGCGAAGCAGCTTTTGCAAGCGGCACACTGGCAGTTCGAGGTAAAAAAGGAAACATAGGAAACGATAAAAGGCTTCAGCGGAGGAGTCGGCGGGGCAGCGTTAGCCACACGGCTAATGTTTATGTCCGACCGACCGTTAGTTCTGCCCGCAGCACGTCTGTCCGCCCGCCTCGCCACTTTGTGGGGCTCCTGAAATTCAACACAAACAAAGCGTTTCCCGTTAGCTATCCGTCCGTTTCGGGGTGGCCCACTTTTTAAACCAGAAGTTTTGCTGTATTTAAAGTAGACATATGTGCGTGTGTGTGTTTTTTATTTAGCCACACTAAATCTGTTGGGGAACGTACATGAACGCGGTAGGGCGAAGCGTACAGATAGCATATCCAATTAGACTTTACTCTAGATTAAATACTATAATCCGACACATGACAGCAGTGTACAGGCGAGGCCAGCGAGTACTATTACGCAATATAGATGTCCGTCGAGTTGTATCGAGCAGACTACCAAACAGTAGTTTGAATTGTTTAGTCTGCGGTGAACCGCGTATAGATTTAGCTTCATTTTCCTTCGCCGCAAGCTGGTTGTATTGTTTGAGTCAAATTTTTTTTTATCAACATAGAAATAAACGACGTTTAGGCGAATTCTCTGCCCGTAGCTACTTCTTCTGTGAAACTCAAAACAATGTAACTTGAAATGCCATTGCTTTTTCTCTTGTGTTTTATTGTAGACTGCCCTCAGTGCCTTTTTTCAAGAAACAAATATTCCCTATGGCCATCATCATCAAATGGTGAGTGCGAGGAGGATGAGGGTGACGATATTATACTTTTTATACTATTTACTGTTCTGTGTATGTAATTATAACAACCCTGATTTCATGGTAGTCTATCTTTAAGGCTGCTAGGTTGTTGTTGTTTTTGTGGGTGGGGGGTGGGGGGGGCGATAAACAGCCCTTATAGGCCAAGAGGGAAGATGTTGTACTAACAATAACAAAGCACATGTCGGCCATGTTGTGAGCTTCCAGAAATAAACACAGAGGCAGGCATGCAGCTGCAGCAGCCACACTGGAGAGAGAGAGAGAGAGAGACTATGTATGGGAGACAGAGGGAAGGAGAAAGATAGCTGTAGCTATATGAAATTCCCCATTTTTCATTACAACAATTGAAGTGCATAACGGAAGGAAGGGCCCCTCAGTTTCTGGGTAAGACAGGAAGACGACAGCTGCTTCTCACAAATAGACCCTGGTGCAGTTGCATTTGCCTCTGGTAATTCGCCTGTTTTCCCTTATTGGGCTACCTGCCCCTGACGCCTCGCACATTGGGGATTTTTTTGGGGGGGACAGAGTAAACTAGAAGGCATTAGGGCTGTAGGAGACTCCGCACATGCACATAAGGGTTGAACATTATGAAACACTGACAGTATTTGGGCTTTTAGCAGCAGCCCACTGTGGCAGCACACAAGCCTTTGTTTGCAGCTGCATGCATGGCATCATCCAGCAACAGCTGCCCTCTCGAAGAGCCTGACATGGATGTGGAGGGGGGAGTTTGGACGAAACTGTTGATAATTTTTAAGCTCATACCCTGTCTGTGTGCTTGTGTGTTTGGCTCAAGGAATGCAAGACATTCATCAAACTGCAAAACATTTTAGCTTTGCATTTCTATTGGAAACAGAGAGAGATTGGGATAAAACAGGATTTCTTTCATTGTGTGCCGGTGTGTGTACATTTACTGTACAGTAGTGCAGTATTGCCAGTCAGCACAGAAACGGCTCACGCTGAGCTGAATCATACGTATCACAGCTTTATTGTAAGAAAGAAAGCCAGACCTCCTTTATCTTTTGATCAGTAAATAAGAGCATCTCAGTCCTCTGTTTAGCTAATGAAATGTCTCACTTTCATTTAGAGAGTAAACAATCTGTCAAGAGCTGTCCCGTTCTGCTTGCCAAATAGGATTGAGCTTGATTGCTGCAGACACTGGATACTGAAAGTTCCAATGCAGAGCACCTGTGTGTGTTTGTGGTGTTATTGTGTTCTTGCATCCACGTTCCCTTCTCTCTCTTTATTTATTTTTTGCATACGGCAGTCTTTGTTTGTGCACGCGTACTTTGCGTGCATGCGTTTTGTATTTGGTGCATTCACAGAGTGGGTGTTTGGGTGTATGTGTGTGAGTCAGTACTACAGTAGTCCAACCTTCCTGCAGCTTATCAGGCCACAGTGTTCATTGGTATACAAATCTAATCCACTTTTCTCTCACTCTTAACTCTCTGCCTCTCTCTCTCTCTTTCTCTCTATTCAGTTTATAGCAAACATGAACAACATTAAGTGCTGTTGTTGTGCTATACTGTTGCGTCAATGTTTTGTGTTACAACAACACAAACTGAACTAATCCTCAAGATTGCTATTTTGGCTAGAAGCATTGCCCCAAACCCAATGGCCCCACCAGATAGCCTTTAGACATGCAGTCCTTGGCAGCATGGCAGGTCAGGATGCCATGTAGGTCAGTTAGTTTATGGATACTGTTCAGTGAGCTGGTTCATGCAATAGTTTTTTTTGAGGCCAGAAAGCAATGTGTGAGGCTGAATGTGGTGCAGCAAATCACTTTTCCATCTAAACTTGGCATCATGGGAGAGAAACCACCTTGGATACAAAAGCACTCCTGTGTAAAAAATACATGTTATTTCTAAACACTGAGCCTGTCCGGTGAGGATTTGTAGCAGTGAGGAGGATGCCATTCAAGCTACAAGACATGTCAAGTCTGATTTTGTTTACCTGTGCTTTGCTAACGCGCCATTTGTGCATTGTATGTCAGAGGTTTATACCCTGTATCAAATATCAAATAGTGAGGCGAGTTAGCTTACTCATCAGTGCAGTCTTGTATAATGCTGTGAATGGTGGAGGATTTAGCTAAAGCCCTTGTCATTATTTCCTTTTTGCTAGCAATCCCAGACCCAGGGGAGTGCCCATGCTTTGGCACATGATGTAAAACACCTACGGTCTCTGCACAGGCACGCTTTTGTTATTGTGTGTACATGTGTGCATATAAAGCCTGTTTCAGTGAGAGCCACGTGATGGGTCTTGAACAGAATGTCCATTTATCTGTGTGTTTTTGAATGAATCCATCAAGGCTTACATGTATGGTCCACGATGGACACCCAGGGCCCTGAGCTGGAATCCAACACCTCCCGGTCTACTCCCAGTTTTCTCCTCTACGCACACCCTGCCTTTACAAACACTGGCAACCGCAACACATTCCTACAGGATGCAGTGATCAAACTGACCCAAAATGGACCCTTTTGGGGGGCAGAGGGGGCCCGGTATAACCAAAAACACAGCACCCTGTCTCTTTAGTTTACATGCTCTCGCTCCTCTTGCTTCCCTCCCTCCCTCGCCAGCTCTGTCTCTTTCTGTTTATAGCCGCAAAACATCAGGCTCTAGAATTCTATTAGCCAATTATATTTCCTGTAAGAGACTTTTATAATCATGCCCTGTCCTCGTTGTCATCTTTTAGCATCACTCTCAAAGCACTTCCCGCCCCCACAACAACGTATCGGCATGTTCGCTCACACTTGGAATGCATGATGTCGCGGTTGTATTTATGTTGCTTCTGGCTGTTTGATGCTAATCCCTCTTATCAAATATTAAGCACATATTCTTGCCACCCTGCCTTTTTATGTTTTCATACACATTCCAGTCATGTGACAAGCTCATTTCAAGTCATTTTTAGATGAATGCCTATATTAAGTCTTAGTTATTTCTGATACTTGTTATACAGTTTAAATGGCAGCTGTCAAAAAGGATCTTCCACATATACATTGTCACCTAGATGCAGAATAATAACAGACAGATCATTGGTCATTTGTAAGCAAAACTACCTTAAATGGTTTGAAAGATTGACTTGGAACTACATAGTTTCTTGAGCAAACGTCATGTTTTTTTTAATGATCTGGTCTGGACAGCGTAACAACTGTCCGCCTTTGAGTTGCTCACTATGTGTCTCTGAATTTGGAAGGAATAACGCTGATGTTTAACTAAAAGTTCACACACAAATTTCAGTTTTTCCATGATTAATAGCTTTCCATGTGGGCCACATGCAGCCACAATAAACTGAATGAATCCTCATGTGACCACAGAGGAGGAAGTAGCCCGGCTGGATGATTCCTCTGCTGTCTGGGAACATGTGACCCACATCACGTGACAAATCTGTGAAACATGCCAACTAATTGAGCCACAAAGCTCTGCTTCACATGTGTGTAATGTCTGCCAGAGCCATGGCTATTCAAAAGAACTAAAGACAGGAATTGTGGTTTTAAAAGATGTTGTCTTCACTAAGTCAGGACAATAAGAATAATCTCAAGAAATATTTTGCATTCTCTTTTTCTTCTTGAATAATATCTGCCCTCTTACATTATATCTACCTCCTGTTCTCAAACGTATATGCTTTTATATTGATGTAAAAACAAAGAAACACTTCTTATTTTAGTTTTAGCTTTCCTCTGTTTTAGTTATTGTCTCTTTCTCTTACAAAGCTCTTTTATGCTTTAAAGAATTGTGTCCATGTTCTGTGAATCTGGCCTTCTTAATATTTAAATGAGCATATTACTGTTTCCTCCTCCTAATTCTGAGCACAGTCTAGCCTGGCCTACATGCTGCAACACAGAGTCATAAAAAATGGTTTGAATGATCACTTTTTCTTTATAGTGCTGTTATTGTTAGTCACTGGCATCACAGACAAAGTGAATGGAACTAGCATTTTATGAAGGGCAACATTCCGCCCTAACTGATCGGGACGTAGAAGAATAATATTGGGCAATGCAGGATGATAAAAGTGGGCGTGAGGTTGTTTTTAAGGCTGTTTCCTGGCAATATAAACATCCAGTAGGAGAAAGGAGGAGGGTTTGGTGTGCGTGTGTTTTGAGGGGGTGTTTCTGGTAACTACAAGCATTTGGTTTTGGTGTCCGGGTGTGGTTTAAAAAAGGATTTTTATAAATCCTAACTTTTTCTCATCCTTGTAAGACATCATTTTGCTGAGATTTGAAGAAGAGTGGGGCGAGCCCATGCAGGAGAGGTGCAATTACCTTCATAAATCACGCCGTTTCAACATGGATGACTGGCTGCTCCTATTTCTCTCTCCGTCTTCACCTCTATCTGTTTATCATCACACAGGTGGAGGAAGGCTTACTTAAGTGTATGAAGGGTACTTGGATTGTTTCAAAAATAGTAGTGAGGAGTCAAACAAGTGCTCAAGGGTGTTTGTTTGAAATCACCTTTATTTTCTCCCATTGTTAATGTATTTAGTTGTGATTTTGTGTGTGTGCGCACGCACAACATGATCCCCTGGATGTGTGCATGCAGCAATGTGTCTCAGATTTCAGAGTTAATCATGTCTAGATTTGTTAATGTTGTCAATGGGTGTGTGCATGCATCTGTGCCTGGATATGTGTGTGTGTGTGTGTGTGGTTATACAGCCATGCCAGGCAGTTAGCCACATATGAAGAGGCTTGGCCTGCGCGTTACATGTTCCAGCGTGTTGCCCTGCATGTTTCCAGGAGCACGACTTCCCAGAAGCCTAACCACACACACACACACATACACACACACACACACACACACACACACACACACACACACACACACACACACACACACAGGCACTGTGGCTCACGGGACTCTGCGACTGGGACTCCCTGTGGGCTGACTGAGAGGACCAGAT
>JAVQJD010020036.1:0-12454 GCA_036023655.1 Nannoperca australis
GCTGATCCCGGGTGTAAACAAAAGCGGCCATGAAGTTGTTGCGCTCAGCTGACTGCAAGTGAAAGCACCTCCAGAGCGAACAGAAACACCAAAAACCTCTCCACCAGCACATTTGTGGAGGGCACAACTCCAACAAGTCAACACCAAACAAAAAAAACAAAAGTACAAAGTTAAATAACAAAAAGATTTAAAAGAGCAAGTAAGACGAGCGGAGCAACCGTAAAAGGCAGCACGCACAGAAGCGCATGCGCACTAGAACAACACTGTTCAAATAGACATGTACTGCAGGTTTTACAGCAATATCTTTAACTTCTTCAAAACAATCTAAAACACCAAATTATGTTATGTTGCATTGCTCTGCCAACTTAAAGCTATACAGTATTGTGAACAATGGGGTCTGCTTAACTGGTAACAATGGCTTTAATTCTGTAATAAAAATAATGCGCAAATTAAAGACCAACTGGTAAAGAACCAATTGGCTGACAAGTGCAAAGTGGTTTATTCAGTAAGCGGATCAAAGAATAATGACTCTGGACCTCACCCATATATGAACATACACCAGCAGAGTCTAGACCTTCTGATGAACCCATGGGCCGACAATTTGACAAAAGTGCATAATTTAGTTAACATAACAATAGAAAGCAACTGAATCCACTGTCAAAAACATGTGAGATCTAATGCCAAATGTCACTACTCTAAAACGATTACTTACATTCTAACTCAGCAGGAGGTTTTAAAGAGTTTGCAGTTCTGGTGGAAGTTCATTCTGTCCCAAGCCCAGGGGGATGAAGCTGAAAGTGTTTTTCATGGCTTTAGGGTAGTCCAAGTGTAAAGCATATGACAGCCCAAACAAGAGGCAAAGTGCTTGAGGTAGGTTCTGGAGATTGTCCATTACAATACCTCTCTCAACAATGTGGCAGTAGACACTGGGTCAAGGTGGAGAGCATTTGGAGAGAGAGGCACATCTTCACCGATGACAGTCAGCACCCCAACAGATACCTGTGCCCAGGCCTCGTCACTGTCAAAACAAAAACAACAATGTTGATAGGCATGATCAGTTGTCATCTGTCCCGTCTACACTGCTTTCTAGCCTTGCTCATTAAGATATCATTTCACACAAACCTACATTTAGCAGTTTTATCAACATTAGTAGGCCAAGTTTTTTTTGACAAGTTTACATATCCAGTAAAGAGTATGAAATAAATTAATACTGAAGTCTTCTGCTCCCAGTGACATGGACTGTAAACGGAGTTAATTCAATGTATGGCTGCTTCATGGTATGGTGATGCTACTAGCCTAGCTCATGTGAAGCAAAGAAAACACACCTTCCATCATCTCCATATTCATATGCAAAAAGATTTTGGGGGCATTTCTTCTTTAATCAATAGCACAGTAGAGAGACAGAGAGCAAATAGGCAAAGGGATCTCTCCAAATCTAATCAAACCCTGATTGCTGTATTTAGGACTTAAAATATGTAAACTTGAGTCATCCTAAATATACTCTAGTATACATAAGTTCTAGTACTTAAATAACTTAGTTTGAGATGTTTTCCAAGTGCTAGGCTGGTAGCTTCACCCTGCTGGCATATACTAAACTATCACAGTTAGCATGCAGCCCATGCCTATCTTTGTGCTAAACTCACCGGGATATAATCGGCATTAATCATTTTACCCAACTCGATAAGAAATTATTTTAAGTGGGGATAGTCTTTCAAATTATTTCTAACAATGAAGAATAGTGAACACTGTCAAAACCGTATCCGCCGGTTGTTCAAACTCCTTCCACTGAAATATCCTCGATATTGGCATCTCACCTCCAAGGTCTGCATTCACTCGAAAACTATCTACCACATTTCAACATGAAGACTTTCCACTTTCATTTTGGAACCGTTAAAATTGATTTTCAGCAAATATTGGCAAAATTTAGTACTTTTAAATACTCACAAAAGCTGTTATTTACCACTCAAGCATGTCTGTTCTGCCAGTAAAATATTGTGCAGTGCCTGGCCCGTTAGCTAAGTCAGCTAGCGTTAGCTAGCTAATGTCTGCTAAAAGTTAGCTAGATAACACTGAAAACAGCAGCAGTCAGAAACACAAATTCACACAATTATTACCTGCTTGATAACTTACATTATTTTTCTTCAGAAGTCAAAGTGAGACTTTACAATGGTCCAACATCCAAGCGTTCTATTTCTTTCCTCAGCTTCCTTGCCAATCTACCCACTCCTGAGCAACATAGATGAGTGCGAACGTTTTAAGTTAGCATCACTCAACACAATAAGTAAATTGCTTTTTTCACCCTACAATTAACCATAACTTTATAAAAACAAGTAAGAAGTATAACTGAGTAGGCCTAAAGTTTACTAACTTTATGTAAGCCAGGAAAGCTATTAGAATTTACAGTGTGGCGATAATAGAAAAGAATAGAATATCTTTATTGTCATTGTAAGCACTGTCACAACAAAACTTCAGTGCAGCTACATCAGTGGTAAAGAAAAAAATGCATTAAACAACAAAACAATAGAAAACACAAACAACCATGACTCTCACATATTAAATAAATAGAACAAAATGAATTGTACAGCATATTGCACCCCGGACAAGTTATTGCACAGTTCCGACATACGTTTGCAGCCTATTGTGAGTTCAATTCTTTGAATGCACAGGGGAAAAAGCTGTTCAACAATCTGGAAGTGCGGGTCTTCTGTGATCTGTATCACCTTACAGAAGGCAGCAGACAGAAGAGAGGGTTGGCTGGATGGAATGAGTCCTTGACAATATTCCTACATCCTGTAGATGTCTTCAAGGGGAGGTAGTTCTGTTTAATAATGTTCTGTGCTGATTTAATTACTCTCTGTAGTGCTTCGTTATCAGCCACAGTGCAGCTTGCAAACCACACCAGGATGCCCTGAGAAAGAATACTTTCAAGCGAACATTTGTAGAAGGATAGCAGCAGCTCCTTGCAGAGACTCGCTCTCCGCAGAGTCCTCACAAAGTAGAGCCACTGCTGTGCCTTCTTTACCAGAGAGGTGGTGTTGAGAGTCCATGTTAGGTCCTGAGAGATGGAAGTACCCAAGAGTTTAAAGTCTGTTACTCTCTCAACTCTCTCTCCCATTACGTAAAAGAGGAGAGGGTTCCTCTCTCCTCCTCCTGAAGTCAATTATGAGTTCTTTGGTTTTGGCAGGTTTTAGTGCCAGGTTATTATCAGTGCACCAAATAGTCAGTTTTTGGACTTCATCCCTGTAGGTGGTCTCGTCATTGTTGTGAATCAGTCCCACCACAGTCGTGTCATCTGTAAACTTAGTGATATGGTAGAACCAGCCTCTCAAAGCACTTTATTGAAGTGGTTGAAGTAAGAGCCACCGGTCTGTAGTCATTCAGGCTGCTGATACAGGTTTTCTTGGGGACAGGCACAATGATGGCAGACTATAAGCACTTAGGGACATGGGCATGATGACAGAGAGAGGTTGAAGATATTGGTAAATACCTCCGCCAGCTGGTCTGCACAGTCCCACAGAACTCTCCCTGGGATACCATCTGGGCCAGCAGCCTTCCTGGGGTTAACACTGCGGAACACTGTCCTGACCTCCTCTATGCTCACAGTGAGGGACAGGTTGTCTGTGGTGGGTGATGGTGCAAGTGCAGGCTCTGTCTCAGTCACCTCAAAGCGGGCAAAAAAGTGATTGAGCTCCTCAGCCAGAGAGTTGCCACTGCTGCTGGGAATTGAGTCCTTGTTCCCCTTACAGTTGGTCAGATCCTGGATACCCTGCCCGCCCGTCCTGCTTTTTAAAATGATCCTTAATCTCAAAGTGAGATAAATGGTCAGTCTAAATGGGGGAGTGTGGAGGCTTTGTATCCTTCCCTGATGTTGCTGTATAAATGATCCAGTGTATTTTGACCTCTTGTCAGTAAACTCTCACGGCAGATAAAAGGGGAGACATTTTAATAGTCCACATCAGGTGAACAGTGTCTCTCAATGACGGATGTATTTGTACACCACTTGTTTTTAGAGTATATGTACAGCCACCCTCCTCTGCTATTACTGGAGTCACTGTTCCTATGTGGCCTGCTAGGCTAATAGCCTCGTCCGGAATCCCCGGGTGTAGCCAAGTCTCAGTTATCACCATAATCGAGCAGGTTTGCACAGGTTTTTGTGCCTCTGTGATTAGCTCCAGTTCGTCAAATTTGTTGCTGAGCAATCTGGCGTTTTATGAGAAAGATACTGGGTAGTGCCGGCCTGTGCAGGACTTTTTTTTAGCCTAGCATGTATCCCAGCTCGGCAGCCGTGCTTCTGTCTTTTTTCTACACCGCCTCCTGCACCTTCCACCTGGCTTGGTAATCCACTGGGACCCCGCTGCAGCTGTCCATACAAAGCTATCCATACAACTGATTTACTGAAAAAGAGTACACTACTGGTAGTAGTCATAGTAGTGATGATTGTCTTCATTGAACTTCTACTTTCTGTGAATTGAGGTTATCCATATTTAGGTCAGTCTAAGAAGGTTGTAAACTCCATTTTGCACTTAAAAAAAGACTGAAACTGAGGGTTGGTGGGTTTATGCTTGAGTTGTAAACATACTGTAAGAATGAATCACCAAACAAATACAACTGGCCCTACTTGCAGGGTGTGCTTTTATGGCTGAAAAGTGGCAATCCTAGTAAAAGTGTTACACAGGCAGATACAGCTCCTCATGTATCATAAACTCTCGACATGGCCTCAGCTTCCTTCCATGCAAAAGGAAGAGGGATTCAGGGGCCCAAGCAGTTTCCAAAGATCACAGCATTTGAATAATATGAGTTGAAGGCACCTTTCTTAGCGAGCTGAAGAGATTAAAATTGCAAAACGTGTAAACGTCTTTAAGAAGCTGAGGCTCAGTGATAAAATGTGATGCGTGCCTCTGAGGTTGAGAAAAAGGCGGGGAAGACAGGCGTAAGGAAACACATGGACTTTGGCAAATGTGGTCTCAACAGGATGTTCTGGGCTGGGTTATACCTTCACTTTGACTGCTAGCCTTTTTCCAGCTGCTGGTAAGCCTTCAATTAAATGACGGCTACCTTTTTCAAGTCACTAATCCTCTTACAGTTTGGAACCCTACCCTTTGCCATGCGGAAAATACACACACACACACACACACAGGCATGGTGTGTGTGAAAACAGTGAGTCTTCTTCAGTCTCACCCTCATGCTGCCTGTCTTGCAGTCGTCCTGCCTTCTGGTACCTTCTTAAATTGACAAAAGAGGCTGTCACAAACTGAGCCTGGAGGTAAAGTCTGCATGAAGGAAAAAATAAGTGGATGTGGCAAACTTGAACCCATGTAATATGTAAAGATGGCATTCATGACAATACCTGTATCAAATATATATTGCCTATAGTCTAATTTGTAGCACAATTATGAATAACATTTAATAAAAAAAAGGCAAAATGTGTCTAATTTGCACCATTTACATTACCTTAAGATTAATCATGATTAGGAGGTGTTAAAGTGATATGTTATAGTATACTATGTGATGTATAGAGTGTAGCGAATGAGAAAATAAGATACAAACTAGAAACATGGATAAAAAATGGCAGTATCAGTAAGTGCAAATGAAAAAAAGATGTAAAAGCAAGTGTGTAGAAGGCCATATAAACTATGTTCACGCAAAAATGTCATGCTCATAATATTTGAAACTCCAGATGGAGGTGCCATACTTGCACAAAAAAGTTCTGCCCCACAGCACACAGTGTAACAACCTGCTGGAAAAGAAATTACAGTAAGTGGGGACTGCTTCTCTTACTGACTGTATTACTTGATCAGACAAAATGCTTTTAGGGAGGAAGAGGGCATAAACAGGGACTGTTCAAAAACATGAAGATGCCTCCTGTAATGATGAGCTTTCAACTCGGCCAAAAAACATGTTGCAAAAAAAAAAATCCATTATCCACCATGAAACTTATGACAATTTCAATTTAATAGAAATAATGCACAATGGAATAAAAATATTTTAGAAAATAAAAATATATAGAAAATCTAGTTGATCACTTTTACACCTGTTAATAGTTAATTTAAAATAAGAAAAAATGTCCATAGTTGTCTTTTAGCTCTGGCCTGTTTCATGCTCACTCTGACCTTTTTACAAATGAACCAAGAGGAGTAGACATAAACTTATATCCATCTATTAGTAACTCATTCATTGGACAGCTTAGGTGACTTCCTGCTTTATCAGGCTACATGAAGGACAACATGTTGAGTCCAGAGGTTGATAGAAAGTCACGCTGCACTTTACTGGACTGTCAAAGAGCTCATGAAGAAATAACTGATTATGAGGATTAGTTAAGACTGCAACTGGAGCTCATATATCATAAATAATGAATAGGTAGAAACAGGAAAAGCGGTTGAAATAGCAAGGGGATATGTGATGTTAAATTCAGAAGCTATCCATCTGCTGACCATGACTTGTCAACAAAGCAATCTAGATAAGCGATATCATCTTGTAATCATGGCCCAATGGATGCATATCAGAAATCTATGTATTTGAGCAGTTCCTCAGACATACAGTAGTGATCACAATAATTATCCAACCCATAATATTACAATATTATCACTGTTCACATTCTATACTATTAATGCTTTGTGAGCCATTGTGAACGCAAGTAAAATACACTAATGTCTGGACCAAATGAACCCAAGCCTAACTTAGTGTATTCACACACATATCACAAATCTAAATCCTATGTCCTGGGCTGTGCTGCTTTGCTTTCAGACCACAAACAAATCACACAAGAGTCTGCTTACAACTGGACAGTCTCACCTTGTCAAGCAGTCTTGGTCTGGTTGATAAGACAGAAAGGTGTCAAAGCACCTTTAATTTCAAAGTGATTTTAGAATCCATATATCCATATCCTTATATCATCCGTATATGTGAAGCACCAGAGATTTAGTATTAACTCACATAATGAATCAGTTAATCCAATTAGTCTGGCTGCTTTGTAATGGCTGTTAGGAATCTTTCATTCAGTTACCTTCTTTTTGCAACACTGCTTAATTGTTCTGCTTTTAGAACTTGATTTTATGCTTTCTATCACAGTTTTTTGAATATTGGCTTGGATGACTTTTGTTCTCCCTCAGATCTCCCTTTCCTCGCTTTCCAACCGTGCATGTTGTTGACATTGCCTTCTAAATACAGTGCATCGTAGGACTGTCTGTCCACGAGATGTTCGAATCTACAAAATATGCTTAATTTGAGAATGAGAGGAAATTGTACTGGTGAAGTGCAAAAAAGAAAATTGTGCTTCCTAAAGGTAATTGTTTTTTCACCCAAAGTGCTAAAATTGCTGAAGGCAGGAAGTCAGGAATCTTGGGTAATTTTCAGAGAGGGCAGATGAAGTGTGGAAAAGCACCGCCGGCCTTTGGGTCAAGGTTTTATTTTTTAATGTTTCACACAGCACCTTCTTGAATAAAACTTAAGTTTTTCCTACGACTGCAACTTTTGTGGTTCTGATGAATTATTCTGCACCCATAATGTCTTATGACCATGCTTGTAAAAACACATAATGCTTACTGATACATTACAGCATCATTCATAAAACATTACAAGCAGATATTATAATGTATTTAAATGTATTTTATGACTGGCTATGTATTAGATTAGATTAGTCTATTTTTCTTGTAATCGTGATCCTAAGTGCCCCTTTATAGCCAGACACAGACAGCTGCCCCTCACTGAAGCTATTGATCAGGATGAGGCACAGACCTTTGTAAGAGGAGGGGTGTTCCCACTATAATCAGCCAACACTGAGTATTGATTGGCCAATGTCAGGCGAGTCAAGTAAAGGGAGGACACAGTCAGAGTCATGGACAATTAATGGTCTCCATGCCACAGTGGCAAGTCCTGTCTCCTCTCCCCTCCTTCCGTTCCAGCTCCATCAGGCAATTAAAACCTATTGTAATAGGTTTATTGACACGGTAAACATGCATCTGCATTTGCAATACTTGGAATGTGCATGCATATTAGCAAATACACAATGCAGAGGATTGTTTGGATATAGAAAATGTAATCAGTTCTAAACAAGCATACTATTAACAGTGATGTGTTTTCTACAGTCACTAAGAGGGCTGGGAGAGCACACACATATTAACAATGAGATGCATAGATGCAAACACAATCCGTGTGTAGTGTGCTATTTTCCATTAAAACAGAACACTAACCTCCGAGCGGTGTTGCAGAAGAATGAATAGTGTGGCTTGTATAGCTAACTGCAACTATTGGAAAATCCTTAAAATGGTCACAATAATATGTTGCGTAACAATTTCCAGAACAGGTTTTGCGATAATAGTGCTGGTAAATATAGCAAAAATTGGAAGTAGGATAGTCTAAAATAATCAGATGTTCAATGTTAAACTGTTAGTAACAATGAGTAGCAGGAAGAGAGAGAGATGGTTGAGAGAATGTATACCGCTTTCACATCTGTCCAGTAAATATAAGGCTATTTGCAGAAGCCAGTTAGCTTAACTGAGCTAACTTTAAATTCACAGAACAGACATGACAGTGGTATCAATTTTCTCATCTATCTCTGTGCCAGAAAGCTAATTCACCTGTTTTTCCAGTTTAAAACACAACTAAAACCAACCATGTGCATGTGTAGAATGATAACTCATATTCATGTGATTAAAGTTCCCAAAAATGGGATGTGACGTCATGAGTAACAGTTCTAAGGTGTAGTGCTTTGAGGGCAACTTTCACCTTGAACTTACAGCAGAACTTGTCACACAATAACTACCTTGTTAATGGGCCCTGGCTCTTTTGACATGCGATACGTGCCAAACACAGACATACACGTACACACAATCAGGGCGGCTGGTTTTAAAATACTATCGTGGTTATAGCAATGCTAATGAAAATAAGGTTTCTGTAATGACCAATCAAAGCAAAAGAAAAAAAAAACATTATCTGTCAATATCTGTGCAAACCTCTCAGAATAGCGAGCCCGGCTGGAACACAGTGATTTACTGTCCAATTTTCAACGGCCCCTGTATCCGTTTCAATCAAATCTCCAATATTAACACCGGGCAATAATTTCTTCTGCTCTATTACAAATGTAACCCTCCTATTCGATAAATCAGCTGCCAGAAGCCGGTATAATTCACAGTGGAAATCAGGCATATTTTATACTGGTTGAGTCACAGTGAAAATGAACCATTATTTCAGCTTTATGTTCTTTTGTGCAGAGAAAGAGAGCCACTTGAGTCTATCTTCTTGCTGCAGAATTTCATTTTTTCTCTTTAACTTCTAAGGAAAACTTTGCTTAAAGCTTTTGATACAATTCACACAGATAGTTCATAAAACAGGAACGTGGAAAAACACACCTTAAATAGTGTGGGCAATGATTTTTTTTGTGGAGAAATAATGAAGATTTTCTATGTAGCTGTGAGCAAAGTCTTATTAAGTCTTATTATCATTGACACCCACTGGACACCAAATGTCTATGAAATCTGTCTCTACTGGTTAAATCAATGGGTCACCCAACACACCGGCTTCTAACATTACTGTGAATGTTTGTTTAAGTGTTTGCACAGCTGAGTGAGTAAATGTCTTGTTAACTGTCTCAAAGCACAACAAAGGACCTGTAACTGAAATGATCTTGAGCTAACTGTTGTAAAGATTCATTTTAATTTATCAAGATAACACTTTTATTCATTAGTCCTTCAAGTAAATGTGGTTTAGTTAAAAGCTCAATAGAGTTCATTAAATGTAATGAGTTTGAAGAGTAATGATGCGTTTGAGTGTTTCTAGTAAATTCGTAAAAGTTGGAGGTTTTAAAGTTTACCACTAGCAAGTTATCACTGAAGTGGTAAATACCAGTGTAGACAAGTTACGTGACATTTTGTTTGTTATATGACATTTTATTTTACAAGTTGTGATGTATCATTTGATCTTGATGGACAACTGGAAAACAATGAGCATGTTTATATGCATGAACACAAGAAACCTTGTCATTTATTTCCCTGCTCACATGATCCTAACAGTATCCAGGTTTTTGATCGTCTGCTTGGTTCCTGAACATCTCATCCACTCATTTCTGTAACTGGTGAGAATGAACACATGCAGTTTGGTTTCTGGCAGTCTGCACTGTTCCATTTACCACTGAGCTGGATTTAGCTTCTTCATCTAATCACCAATAATGGAAAACTAAGGCAGCACTACTGAAGTCAGACCTTTATTTCAGCTCCCTGATCATCATTTATCATATGTTTTGCATTACAACAAACTGATTCCTAACTTGAGTAGATACCGCACCAGTATTACTCAAAACTGGGATAAGGACTTTCTGAAACCAGGATATGATTAAATGTGCAACACAAAACCAGAAACTCAAACTAGTAAGCGAGCAATGTGATTTTGTGTATGCCTGCTTTCCACTTTGTACTGTAGCCTACATCATGAAGTGGGTTTTTCATTTGTGTAATGAAAAACATGGTCTTACATGGTTGTTGCATCTGTTCAGGTTTCCGGCTATGTCGAGTTTTTGTGTTTTTGTTTTTGTGGCAGGATACCATATCTATCTATCTATCTATCTATCTATCTATCTATCTATCTATCTATCTATCTATCTATCTATCTATCTATCTATGATACAATACATAAGGCATGACTCTTACAAAGAATGTGTCAAGATCTCAAGAGTCCCAGAATTACAGCGAGGATCAAAATGATGCATAGAAAGCTAGAAATACCCAAACATTTATACAAAGCCACTTGGGGTTCATCCATCATGTCATCCATCAAGGAAACAAATTTTAGGAACAAATGACATCATCAGAACTTGTCCTAACCTCATTCATATCCTGTTCCAGTGACTTGATCAACAGTTGTATCACTGCGTATGGGCCTAGTTACTGATGACTCTCTCTCAAACGCTGCCTATCTCATTACAGTAATGAACTTTATAATTACCTCCACCCCCTCAGAGAAGAATGAAGGCCATTAAAACACTGGGATTGGCTTTTATACCATTTGCTTAGCCCAGGACACTAACCAGCAGCCATTTTCCATCTCAATAAACTCCCCCATCCTTCAAGCCGTTGACAACACTTCCTTTCCTTCCTCAAAGTGACGGGGCTTAAAAAGTTTCTATGCAAAACAAAATGACACAGAGCTTGATGTCTCACAAGTGCTAGCTGAGGCTATCTGATGACTGAAGCGCCTCTGTGCTAACCTTGATATTAGGATTCATCAGATTTTGGCTTTAAGTGAAAATCAATTCAACACTTGGACTGATCAAAGATACAATATCTCGCCTGTGTAGAGTACACAAGCACAAACAAGCACCCAATTGTCCCACCAATGTTAGCTCATTTTTAGCCCTTTTCCACTGCAAGAACTACTGCAAACAACCCATAATCTGTCCTGTCGCTTTCCATAACTTGACTTTTCTGAGGCTATAGTACAAGGTTCATCCCTGTGTTTCCACTGTACTTTACGAACTGGGACATTCCAGGGTAGTTCATTAAAAACGCTACAGTGGGATCAACTGTTTTCTTTCATATTTACTGCTGGGGGCAGCACAAGCCAGTTGGTGGCCCAAAAAGGCATCCAGCTCATCAAACCACTACTTTTTTGCACACATTGGACATTGGTAGTGTCTAGTGGTTCACTAACTGCTCACTTCAGCCTCCTCCCCCAAACACTAATGCGTTTCTGGACATCTTTGTTTGTCCAACAAAAGTTCTCCATTGTTCTTCTTTTTTTAAAGTGTTGGTTGTCCTGGTTGATACAGATATTGGCAACACCTAATAGTACCTGGAACATACATTTAGTATCACCTTCTCAACAGTGACCAAATTTGGTTCCAGGAACTTGTCACCAAAGTGGGGGGAGAACAGTTGAAACAAAAAAAAAACAACAGCTTCATGTTATGTGATCTTTCATTAATTGTTGCAATTTAGCAAAATTTCGGGAGCAGGAACACACCCCAATTACGTCAACCACGTCACTACGGCATTTCCGTATAAATACCCTAAGTAACCGTCCCTCGTCCGCTCTCGATTACTGCGCATGGCAGCTGCTAGCAGCTACCAACCTCCAGCAACCAAAGCAGCTAGCAAAGCAGCTAGCACCGGCCGGGACGCCAGCACCGGGATGCCGGCGTTCTCGGCCGTCCACCGACCAAGCAGCTAGCACCGGCCGGGACAACGGCCAACCACAGTCAGCTAGCACTGGCTGGGGAGTCCGGCACCGGGATGCCGCTCTGTCTGTCGGTTTTTGGGGGTTTGTACTATGCCACCTCAGTCTCCCACTTAATTTAAATCATGGGCCGCGGGTCATCGCAAGCATATCACCGTTACATCCGGTCAGATCCCAAAGATCTTAAATCGGCTTCATCTCTTCTCCAGTTATTGGAGGCTTTTTGGGGGTTCGTCGTAACCGAGTGCCACGGCGGACGTCCCCACGAAGCTTACCCAAACCATCAGTA